>CM056381.1:13924460-14085960 GCA_029718625.1 Synaphobranchus kaupii | reverse complement strand
CGCCGGGTCTCGATGGATCCTCTCCCGGTTAAACACATTACACCCGCGTAAATAAATCATGAGCAGCCCAAATGCGGGCGGAAATAAATCACGGTAACTAATGTGCTATTACGTCTGTAACTAATTAAAGCGCACGGCGACCGTAACGAGATCGGGTTTGCATTGCAGACAGCGGAACTTCCCTTTTGTACCCGCCAGCCAGAACTGGAGTGAGTGTCTCCGGTGTTTTCCATTAAAGGAAAAACATCTGAGGAGACCACTCCTGAGATCTGACGACGGTAAACTCCGCAGTAAGCGTAAAACAGAGCAGATATAGAGGGTAAGAGGGAGAGGCAAGCAGGGCTGTGGAGAGATACTTTGATGGCGGGGAACGTTTTTTTCTTCTTTTCGGTGGTTGCAGAAGTAATGATGAGACACTGTGGTCCCAGAGGCTGAATCCTGCTGGTCACAAGAGCCTGGTGAACACGTACAAAATCACATACTGCACATTTCTGTTTCTCCCGAAGTGGTTGAACAGGCGGTGAGGGGTAGGTACGGTTTGTTCTTTTCGCAAAATTGCTCGAAACCCATGCTAAGTAAATATAGGGAAGCACTGTGGGGAAGATTAGGTGTTATCGCTCAGTTTTGAGACAAAAGGAAATAAGATAAATATTAGCTGTTGGAAAATTGGTCCATTTTTTCAAAGAACAGGAGCCCAGAGTTTGAAAAATACTGAATATATTGTGCAGTGCACATTTCTATTTATATAGCCTATAGATGTAGACATATTAGTTTATGATTTATTAATAGCAAAATTGTGCGTCCACGCCTGTTGAAGAAGCACTTCAGCCGAAGGACGTCCATTCCTCCAAAGCACTCACCCATAAGCCTGCGACTACTCTCCACATCACGGAACACACCGCAGAACTTCAGGACATCTAGCACCAATTGGAAGAGTGGTATAGCTTGCTGTTGACAACTGGTAACCTATAGGTGCCTGGTACACTACATAGCCAAAAGTATATGGACACCTGCTTATCTAACATCTCATTCCAATGTCATGGGCATTAAAATATGGAGTTGCCCCCCCCCCCCCTTGCTGCTATAACAGCCTGAACTCTCCCGCTATATGTTGGAACATTACTGTGTGGATTTGCTTCCATTCAGCCAGAAAAGCATTAGTGAGGTGGGGTACTGATGTTAGGCGATTAGGCCAGTCAAGTTCTTCCACACTGATCTCGACAAACTGTAGGGACCTTGTAGGGGCTTTGTCATTCTGAAACAGGGAAGGGCCTTCGCCAAACTGTTGCCACAAAGTTGGAAGCACGGAATCATCTAAAATGTCATTGTATGCTGTAGCATTAAGATTTGCCTTCACTAGAACTAAGGGGGACTAGCCCAAACCATGAAAAACAGCCCCAGACCAAGGGGTGTCCAGATACTTTTTGGCCATATACTGTATTCCATTGAAAGGGACTAAGACTTGCAATAAACTGTGAAGCCATGGTCAACTTAAACTCAGCCTACCTCTGGTGGGATGAAGCCAATTGCGACTCAGCAGCAGACTTACGGTCACAGGCTGCAGATAAAACAGCCCAAACTCAAAGCTGCCATGTGTGGGGTATAAGCCCCAGCATGCACTTCTGGTGAGTGCCTTTAGTAACTGAGCCAACATAAAAATTGCAGTATATGGGATATTTATTTTTCACATTCGGAGCTATGGGGATATATATAGGAATACAGTGTGGATATAGATCACAGTAACTGCTTATTTACGACTCCTTGACTGCACAATGCCACAGAGACAATATTCTGGCTGCACACATTTGAACCTTACAGTACCTTGTGCCAAATAATGCGCCCACATCAGAATTGCCCTAGAATTATATGAAAATGTGCTTTTTCGAGGATTGTGTTAATGAACATAAACACAAGACAAACATGGGGCACACAAACTAGTCCATAAAGTGCATATTTAAGGTGCGTAGTGCACTTTGCCGTTTGGCCTCCATCATAACAGCACAGCCACAGATAATGACTGTAAAAATACGTGTGCAACTGTATAAGAATGGGCCCATTAATCATATTCAATTTGGGATCTTCATTTGCATCAAATAACACATTCTAAGATGTGTGGCCTCTCATATTTTCTGGTTGTGATACATACAAGCAGATTCGAGAGGTTACGGTAAGAACACCATAAATTAACTGTATTTTAGACACATTGTTATACTGCACATATCATTGCATTGCAATTGAAATGACTACAGCAGTGATGGCAAAGGTTTACCTTGTAAATATTTTTTCTAATTCATTAAATTCTCACACATGAAACAGCCAGCTGTTCTTACTCGTTGAGGTTAAAGTTTCTCTGAGAAGACATAATCAGGCTACATTCATGGTGACGATGTCAGGCACATGAAAGCGGAAAACTAAAAAACTGATATCAAAGTGAAGGTACCATCTGCCATCTTGTTCTTCTTAAGACTGTGGATAAATGAAAGAGAACTAAGAAAACAGGACTGACTTAACCAACCGACTTGTATCGGAAAACACCGACCTAAACAAATCTTAGGGGCACAAGTCAACTTTGAATCTGTGCATATGTGAGTGTGTGCACATGTATGTATGCACATGTTTGTGTGTGTGTGTGTGTGTGTGTGTGTGTGTGTGTGTGTGTGTGTGTGTGTGTGTGTGTGTGTGTGTGTGAAAAAGTATTGGCATTGTGGTAAAAACACTTCTTCATCCCCAGTCTACTTAATATGCACTACTGCAATGTATTATCCCTAAATCAACTGTTAAATAGATTTAATTCAGTATAAAGAAGCAGTGCTTATAGACAGTTTTAAACAGTGTTTCTCTCACTGTTCCAGAAAATTCTGCTTACTTTCAAAATGGAGGAATAATAAAAAGTCCTTGATTAATTTGATAATCAGGTACATGGCTGATTTAACATTTAATTGGATACAGTATTTGACATTTTGACATTTTAATTATATGTCCTCATTTTCTCTGCATATATGAGCAGACGATAGATTGTTGAGTTAATTACTGCCAAAATGAAAATGTCATTTTTTGAAATGTTACATTTCAATCTAAAATCAACTCCCCATAGGACACACACAGGCAAGTCCGTAAAAGTGAAGCCAAGCATTAGAAGGGATCTGGTATACAAAAGGAAAAAAATGGAATGGAAATATTTAGTTTTCGAGCCAATAACAAAATCACTCAGAAATAATTACTAAAATGTATTTTTTTTAAACTAATTTTAAACACCACAGTGTGAGTTTTATAGCCACAGATACTACCCTAACAACAAATGATTACTTTTATTTAAAAATGAAAAAAGAAAACACTTGCAGAAATGTTTTACTTGGAGATATAGGTGACACAAATTAGTCTCAAATTAAACACAGAACATTGCATAAATTGGAAATAAACCTCTGGTTGATTTATTTTTGTTCCCCGCTAAGGAATATACAAATAAAGGATTAACTTCTAGAAATATTATACAAACAAAACACCTCATGAAAGAATCTCACACAACTACTTATTCAGCCATCAAACGTGTAAGGCCGCAGTACCATCAGGAAAAATGCTTCACAGACAAACAAAAAATTAATTAAAATAACAAAATCTGCTGTTCTCATTTGAACTAATCTGCATTCACCTGTCGAGTGGTGGAGGAAAAAAAAATCGCAATGAATCTCAAATCAGAAATTCTTGGCTGCCTTTGCCAAAATAAGACACAGGCTCCGGAGCAGGCTAGGCCTGCAACCCCAGTGTCAGAATAAATGAGAAGTGATCCAGTTACTTGAGCTGTGTTTGTCTTTAAGGCATGTTAACAGCTTCAGCGTGTTCTGTGGCGCATTACCTTGGAAAGATCCCCCACCTCCAGGTAGAAGCAGATGATAAAGACATTCCAGGTGACCCACAGGACCAACCAAACCGCATACTGTGGGCCAAAAAGAGACCATATGAACCTTCCCGCATATGGGACAACAAAAAGCATACAGTATAAGACAAACATATCAACATACATATCAGTACATAATACATCAGTATTCATTTGAGCTTAAACAGTTTTAAAAGGACAAAAAGATCTCAAAAAAAAAACATAATGAAGTTCAGACGCCCAGCAGTCAAGTAAACAAGCGATCGCAACTGCAAATAGTACAATTCTCAGGCTTCAGAACTCTGCCTGAGTAATTAATTAACAGCTGAATTAAAAAACTGTTTGGCTTTGCAAAAGATGGCAGCTGCCAAAATCCTGGATGGAAAGTGGATTGTCCACATTATGTTTAAGTGTCTATGTGTGGGTTGATGTGGCGGTTGGTGAGCTGGAAATTGCTGGGGCGGAAAACTCGCCCTTAAACTCATTATTGGTCTCGACTTGTTTTCAGTCATTTTCCTTGAATATTAATTCAAGATTATTAATTAAATACTCCATACCATCAGATATAGCCAGTTCTCCGTAATTAGGCGAGTAGTACAACTCGTTGTATTTGCATCGCAAAATTGTGCACATTTTATTGACGTTATTTAAAATTGTGGCTGCATGTAGGCTATTCTTCGTTCTCCGCACTCACAAGAGGAGAATATTCATGGCAAAGATGTGCAGTGCACATATTTTGTAATATAAATAACCTTGAAGCATAAGATTTGTTCGATAGCCTTTATTGCAGGTTGTCCTGAAACCTAGCATGGTAGTTAACACAGCGGTGTATCTTTTTCCGCTATGTGTACTTAAGAGATTAAAACTGATTTTTCTAAATTTAATTTATCGTTTAATGTCCCTAACACTATTTGAAGAAGCTGTGAGTCACCTGACAATTAGCCAGATCGTTGGCGAACTTGTTAATCAAGGACATTTAAATAAAACAGGTGTAAAGGAAAGTTTTACACCCACAAATTATCAGCTCACCAGCCGCCACTGTAATCAAGACAGAAAGAAATTCACAAAAACAATTGAAATTTTCCTGAGGAGACAATAAGATGGTAGATTGTAAAAAGGCTAAGAACATTGTGTATATATATATATACACACACACACACACACACACACACAGTGGTCATGGGAACAGCTTCACGGTCAATGCCACAAAGCATAGTACAGTCAAACACAAAAAAACTCATATTCAAAAACTCATATTCAAAAATTCATATTCAAAATTCATATTCATATTCAATTTTTAACCAGAACACCTGGCAGGAGGGACACAGAAGATTAATCTGCATGGCGTGAAGACATTGGATGCATATATCTCACAAGAGCATGGCTGAAGGCAATGTGTTAGCTGCTACAGTGCCTTTAACGACTAATTAAGAGCAAAAATGATTAGTACTGCTATTAGTGGTGATCCAAATAATAAACTGTTGTAATGACACATTTTTCAACAAGATTCATGAGTGGGACTATTTTGGCACAGGCAGGGAAAATATAAAGGCAGGTAGCTCACAGCCTTGTTAGAGGGAGAGGGAGAGGAAGGGAGATGGGGAATACAAGCCTAGCCTTATGTTAGGAGAGGACTTAGGCCTGGACTACAGTCTCCACCAACGGGCTTTTGGGTGAAGACAGCTGGCTAATGTTCACCTCAAATGACCATTGTTGTGAGGGATCATCTGAAGCGGTCGCAGGTGCATAAATCATCCCACTCCTATTTAAGAAGTCAAAATAAGCATATGTGAGTCATTCTTTTCGGCAAATCTGTTAAAACGCCTGGAGCTCGGGGCTGAAGGTGAACATTTCTCCCCCAACACGTTTACGGCTTGCATCTCCACTGGTCTACACGCAAACCTGCTGAGCGAGGACCTTTCAGCCTGTATGAGAATAGGCAGAGCCATGAGCTTCATTTAGATATGTAATCAAGCCTAGACTATATTACACTGACAATCTGATACTTCTAATTCCAGAGAGAAGCGTGGGCACAAATGCCTGTTTCCTTTAGCTTTTTGAAAAACACGCTTTCCAGCCAAAATCCGCCGGACCACAGGGAGAGGGGGCATGGCGAGAGGGGGCACGGCGAAGAGGAGCTTACGCTGTCACCTAAATCTGACACAGGACATTAGATTCAGGAGATGGGCGTGTGCAGCGAAGCCTCATTTGGCTCCTCGCCAGCGACCGGAAAGCGCCACGTTAAATTAGAATAAAAATTCATCTGTTCTGACAGCATCTCCAAAACGGATATAAGCAAGAGTAATATTGGGAAATGAGCCATTTATCTTACCGGGATGGCGTTCTCTCCGCGCCCGCCTGTAACAAGCTGAAACTCCATTTACATGGGGGGGGGGGGGGGGGGGGGGGGGTGGGGCTCTGGGAGGGCGTGTGTGTAAAGGCGATACGCTTTATCTCAGCGAAGTGACAGGGAGTTTCTCACACAATGACGAGGTACATCATCCGACATCAATATCTTCGCGGAGCCACCAGACAGGCAAAAACATTGGGGTTTAGATAAATCTCCATAATATGTTATGTGAGTGATAGGTTGTCACAACACAGGGATTTATTTCTTGAGGAAGAGTCTTAAATACAGATTCATTTGTGTTCACCTTCACACAGAGGACATAGCCTATTCATGTGGAATAATTTATCATTCCAAACAAATATTTACATTGCAAAAATGTATTGCGGAGTATAGGAGGAGCAGGAGAAAGAAACAAAGAAAAATTAAGCTACACACTTTACATTTCACACATAAATATACATACTCTATGAATGAATCTCCTATTTTTATTTTTATTCGACAGGTTTTATTCTGACAGGTTGTTTCACAGGGGGAAATTATATCCCTGAATAGGAAAAATAACAATAAATAAAAAGTGGTAAATATAGTGAGGGCATTCATTAAATGATAATAAATAGACATACATTATACGCAAGGCTGAATCATGCAAAAATGGTGATTCAAATGTCTTTGAATTTCAGCCATTAAGACTATTTATTTATATACATATTTTGTGTGTGAGTGCATGGTTGTAGTTTTTAATGAATACTAGCTGTATTTTTCATGTTTTGAAAAAAAGCACTTTAAAGTGTACTATTTTTACCTTGCAAATATTATAAAATAACCATGCTCAGTCATATCGATGACGCACTGGCAATCTCTGTATTTGTGCACATTTGTCGAATCCGTGCTCCTCTGCCCGTATTTCTTCTGAGATGTGTACAGCACGTTTCTGGGCGTGACGCTCTTTTGTGTGGGGAGGGGTGGGTGTGGCTACAGAGTCTGTGGGGTGGTATCAGGTTTCAGCAGAGCATGTGTAGCTAGCTAGCTACTGCAATGGTGGAGGTGAAGAAACACAAGCACAGCGAAAGCGAAACGACAAGCCGACAGGGCTCGTTCAAAAACCAGTCAACCTTGGAATTGCTTTTCCTTGATGAAGTTCACCAAGGGGATGAAAAGCGACACGAAGTTGACATGTTTTCTGTTGGACCTGTTAGTAACCTATCCAGCTAGCTACCAGCTATTAGGTAGCTAGACGGTCAAAGTCGGGTACCTTTTGCATTGAATTCTCTCTTATCAAGATGTGTTCCCCATATGGGGACTACTGTTACTGTTTATAGGTGTAGCTCAATATTTCACCTGCAATCGGGGGAATACATCTCAACAGAATTCGATACAACACGCAGTGAGCGGGCGGGGTTGAGGACGGCGAAGGATACTTCTTTTGATTGTAAACGCAGGACCACAGCAAGGCTAAAAAGCCTGCGTAGTATGCCTTTAAAAACAATGAAATAAACTGCTGCAAACTTACCCCTGTGACATATCTCGGTCTGAACTGCACGGTGCCGAAGAGCCCCAGTATAACCATGATGACATGAACAAAGTTGGTAAGGATGGCAGCCCACTGGTAACCAAGAAAGTCAAAGATCTGTCGCTCCAATATGCTAATCTGGAGAGGGGAAAAAAACAGAAAGATTGGCATTAACATTAACTGATGGAAGAATGAAGCGAACCCATCTTTTCAGAAATTCACCCTTGAGGGAGATAAGAAATCATCTGAGACATCGTGCTTTAAATGTCCTTTTTCTTTGCCCACTGACTGCCACTTACAGTCATCTTCTTAGCCGGAAGCATCAGTGAACAGACGCATTTGAATTGAACGTTTTTAACATTCGCTTTATATCGGCAAGGGGACTCCTCTGAGATATCCGTGTCACGTATCTTGCCGCTCATGTTTGGTGGTGGGGGGGGGGGGTCTGCATGCTGTTTCAGGAGCAAACAAGGAGTACAGGCTTCAGGCTTCCCCCAGCATAGAGTGCCTTAATTGGTAGGGAGGTGTGGGGCTTTCCAGAGTGCCCCCAAGTGATAAGCTCGGGGGGGAAATGAAAGCCGGCAAGCTGGGTCTTATGGCTCCGACTGCAGCGCCTGATTGGACACGACGCTGGTGTCAATACTGCGAGCAACGGCATTTCAAAGGCTGGAGAGAAAAAGGGATGGTGGACCCCTCCACAGAGGAGTCAGGGCAGGTCTGGCTTCAGTGCCTCACAACAATGTCCTTTTAGGAAATGACAATTTGCTTTCATGAATCCTGAATGCTTTTGTGCCAAATTCTACAGAAAATTGATCTCTCTCACAAGTTAAAAAAAAAATTTTTTTTAAGTACCCCTCAGGCCTTCTGGCAAATGTGCGTCAAACCTTTGGCATTGTTGCCGCAGGTCTGCGGCAAGCTCATATTTTCACATACAAATTAGCTTCATGGGAACTGCCATTCACTTCTGGCAAAGTTTTTAGTTCACCACTACTGGCAAACTCTAACAAACCTCTAGCAACATTTTGTGGAAAACAATTTAGTTTGTGGCAAATGCGCTACATATTAGCTGCAAGTTTGCAGCAAACTATCCAGTTTTGTAAGGGCTGACATTGTAAAATAAAAATCTCTGACCTGAAGTGAAATGTAAAGTAACTACTGTCATACACTCCCATGGATCACTTTAAGGGTTGTTTCTCCTGACAAATTTTCCTATTGAACTCTATGGAATAATAAGTCAGGAGAAGAAACCCTTCAAGTTATCCATCCATATCTACTGTATTTCTGGCAGCAGAGTGATGGTTTAAAGCTTGTTTGATATTTCAGACCCTTGATGACTTAGAGCCATTTAGCCAACCATGTGTTTCCATACTGTTCCAGTGTAATTTACAGCTAAATCTAGTCCCACCCCCCAATTCCCATAGAGATCCATTCAAATCCAGAGACGATATAGTATCGTTTGTAAGAATAAGATATCAAGAGTCTTTTGATATTGTTGGGTCACAGACATCAGGAAGTAATGGTATGCAAAGGATATGCGACCAAATATAAAAAATGATTACTTTATTCTATATATAAATGCAGGGGTGTCAATAATTGTGGTTTTGTTAAAAATAATTATTTCTTGATTAAAGGTTGGATTTTTCTAATTTTTGTCAGTGTGAGATTAAGCTAATTCACCAAACGGTGAATTTTTCCCCCATTTTTTTGAAAACCCTTTTTACTCATCTTTACCAGGGGTGCCAATAATAGTGGAGGGCACTGTATGTGCCTTTATTTGTTGTACTTGCTTACTAAGTTAAAAGTCACACCAGGCACAAGCTACAGTCACAGTCACCCCCAATGTAAAACATCAACATTTCCTTGAAATCGAAACCTTTGTCTCAACCCTTCGGTCCGGAGGTCCATCAGCTGATGCAACCTTCCCATCATGCATCTGTGTCACCCGTCGCATGCACGTTTTTCCCATGGTGTCTCAGTCGCTGTACACTTGGCAGGTTTGCATAATTCTGGGATTATGCCCTAATCAAAATTCAGGGACACAGACGGAGTTGATTTGATGCACAAACTCACTATCCCAGAAGCCACAACAACACTGTTTCATCAGCAGCACACGACTATCAATGCGGTCTTCATGGAAAACGAGCGTCAGAAATAATTTAATGTGTGCATGAATGAGTTCTTATTATTAATGATTTATATTGATATATTTCACTCAGAATGCAACAGAGTTGTTTTTCCTCCCCCATCTCAATTAATTCCACTCTACAAAGTAAGCCACTTGCATTGACTTGTTTATGGGAGCTATTACAGATCTTTTCCAAAGTGAATTTGATTCGTCCGAACACACCTGAGTCCTGCTCTTTGCCTCTTTCCTCTGGATGGGCTCCATGTTTCCCGTATAATCATTTGAAGTAACAGGAGGCTTAAAAGATGGCCAATGTTTTCCCATCTGTTTCCCTAATAGATTATTTCCATTCTAAAAAAAAAATGGAGGGAGTTACTAAGCAACATCTATGCCACATCCTGCACATACCCCGAGTGTTATTATGACAAGGGTTTCCCGTACTCTGACACGCGTCAGGCCTTTTTCCTCTGAAGCACCGTTAATGTGTTTTGCCGAAAAGCCATGAATGGAAAGAAAATAAATGACGCTTAATTAGCAAAGCTCGGCGCTTCCACGCCATCCGAGCTGCCTTTTTTAAAACAGGCACTTCAAATATCCGCTAATAAAGCTGCGCGTGAACTCCTGAAGGCGCCCGTATGGTGATACGCAGCACACTCTGCCTTCCTGACTTAAGAAAGCCAACGGAAAACAAAAGCGGCGGTAATTGAAGGTGCCTAAGTTGGCTTAGCCTGGGCCTTTAGATATACGCCCACAAAAAAAGCAGCTGCGTAATTTGCACGATAATGCCGCCGTATCAAAAGCGACTAATGGAGCTCGGGTTCCCTGCGCGCGCTCCTGGAGACGCCTGCCGCGGAAAGACTTCTCCGGGACCCGCGGGTTTTTATTAACGCAGTCCCCTATCCTATTGACAAGCCTTCGGGGCCTGGGGAATTGCCTTACTGATACTGAGGCTGACCTGCGGCTATTGCTGAGGCCAGAGATTGACCCGTGGCTATTGGTGGGACCGGGAGGCCTCCCCAATCATTTATGAGCCCCCCAGGGCCGCTTCTATCCAACCAAATGAAAAAGGCAGCTGTGCGCAAAGCACGCAGGGGGGTGGGGGGGGGGGGGGGGGGGGGAGGACGGGGGTTATAAGGCAACTACCTACGCATTAGCAATGATCTATTTAAAGCAGGGTCGGAGAAAGGGATCGTGGGGGGGGGGGAAAGACCAATCGTCTCGCCCACAAGGGAAATAACACTGATCGGAAAGGGACGTGTCCAAAGAGCAATCTAGGAGCGACGCGCGCGATGGCTCGATATCACGTCGCGGGCCAGTCTCAGTTTGAACTCGCGCGCGGACCGCAGACACGTCGACAGCGCCCACGGAGTGTCCGTTACCCGCAGCCCCCCCCTCTCCCGGTTACTGTCGGCGTCCGTGTTTGAGACGACTGACGGCGTGTGAACGGGGTTGCATATTTTTCAGAGCCCGGATGAACTAGAGGAGCTTGTCCCTTTTCAACAGTGTTTATCAATGTGAGGCATTGCGGGTGTGGCATTGCGGGTGTGGCATTGCGGGTGTGGCATTGCGGGTGTGGCATTGCGGGCGTGGCATTGCGGGCGTGGCATTGCGGGCGTGGGGAATCAATTCATTCTCTAATATAGTTTACTTGTGAGATTTTTATGCTGTGTTTCTTTGTGCTAAAATAAATAAATAAATAATGATAATAATAATAACAACAATAATAAGGGTAAGATATTACAGCAGCACGTACCCTTTGTAGTTTGGTCGCTGAGTATATAGTAAACACAATTGGTGTTCTCTATACATTTTTTTCCTGCACTCTGGTAAAAAAACAAAACCTTAAGGTAAATGGAATGAATTCTGTGAAAATGGCGGCTAGGTGGTATTTATGTCTCCCAAGTCCATGTCTATTCCCGCGAACAGGGAACAGAGTGTTTTATCACTGGAGTGCAAACTATGAAGTCTCCACTGATTACCATAAAGAGGGACACACTCCAGCTCTAAATTGCTGATTGAAATAGCAGTTTATCCCGCCGTTGACAATGCTGAGGGATTCTTTTCGAGGCGGAGAATTGAGCTGCCTCTAATCACTGATAGAAAAGCCAATCAATCAGATTCGCCCGTCTGAATGGGGAACATGTTTCGTGCTGCATTTAAACAAACCTCCCAGACACGTACGACTCTGAGCAGAGCGGTGAGCTGGAGGCGATGGACGTCTCCCTGGCAGCAATGGGGGAAAAAAATGAAAGATTGGCTCGTTGCCGTCACACATTAGCACAGCCATTCAATCTCAAAATTATTATATTAAACATGCCATGAAGGTTTAACGCATTACAAAGACAAATCCATGCATCTTTCTAGACTGGCTAAGAGACTGGTTAAGAGAACATGTGACACGGATGTACTGTAGATGTCTCAGTAGGGTCGTGCAGATCAACGTTAGATTGTGCATCGATGATCTGAGGAGAAGATCGCTGATGCCAGGGCGATTTTTTTGTCCGTTTAACAGTAAAGTGTAACCAGCCCTTTTAAAATTATTTAAATGAATTGTTTTAAAATTCAAATCACTCCGCTGTTGTAATCCATGAGTAATTTCCTAAATATTGGTTTAACATTCTAAAATTGTTAGAAGTAAAATGTCATTCGGAAATAAGAAAATACGTTCTTCTCACTCCAGGGAGTGCATTAATGGTGTACTTGTCAATGACTCCGCTGTAGTTCGACTCTTTAGCCTACAACCATTGAAACTGAGCAACGTGTCAAGTGTCAACTGCGGTGAAGATGGCTAAATATATAATATGTTTAGCCTACATGATCACATGCGTACTATACTATATTTGAAAGAGGCATAGAATTGTCTATGACATTGTTGTTTGATGTGGTGAAAACGGCAAGGTGATGATGTCACCTCGTTTTATATCTTCAGGATAGTTTTACAAGCTTACTGTAAGGTGAATAATAATAATAATAATAATAATAATAATAATAATAATAATAATAATAATAATAATATTTAATAAAACCTTATGTGTCGGTGCTCAAAATGTGATAATCATAAACATTTTTGTGGAAACCCAGATTTCTTTACACTCTACAACTGAATACAATCCATGGATGAGATGAAAACTGTTGGCAGAAGCACACGTTCATTATTTCCTCCTGTTGGGCTAGCGAGCTGAGCCGGCCAACCATGAAACAAGAAACCATGGTGTTCATGGCTGCGCTTCTAACAATCCTCGCCACTAGAATAAAGCACTAAAAGCTCAATATGAGAATGTTCCCACAGTCTACCTTTTGTATCCTAGCAAATGAAAGTCAATTTTCAAACCTACTGTAATATAATTAACCTCAGCATGAGTTCATTAAATGGCGATGGATACAGACAGCAGTGTTTCTGTGACCGCCATCTTGGGTTTAGTTCGCAAACATGTATTGCTTTTCCCCCTAGAGTAAAATGGGATGACTTACAATGGCTCCAAATCTTCTTAAAGTCCTGGTGACTCTGCTACCCCCTGTTGGTGATCCTCTCTCTCGCACACACCATTGCACCCCATAAAATCAGAAAATATTGACCCTTTCAGTGAAAGGAATGCTTTTTTGGCCTTTATGGTTTTAACATGATATGCTGTCTTCCAAAACACAGTAGACCATTGGTCATCTTCAGTTTAATCATAGAGTATTGTTTATTTTTATACAAAAAGTATTATGTTTTCATTACAATTTCTGCTTTCTATTGCTTGCCAAAAAAAGAAATGGGTCATTTTTACACACCTCCCATCTCTCTCTCTCTCTCTCTATCTCTCTCTCTCTCTCTCTCGCTCTCGATTTGGAGCCTTGCCTTAATGAGCTGCCGATGGCCTGATTGCCTGCACCTGCATGTGGCCCTACATAAGCCCTGCTTCAGCTGAAGAAGGGGAATACTAATGTATTGAGCAGATTTTTGTGGTTAGAGCCAACTGTTGGTACAGGCTGTGTTTTGTGGCTTGATTCTTTGTGGCTTTTGTGCTCACAGCTTGGTGTTTCTTTAGTCTTTTTGTATGGTGTTGCTAAGGACAGGCCTTGTTCACGTTTCTTTAATAACTACTGTTTTTACATCAGGATAATAGTCTTCTGTAGGCCCTACTTTGCCCTGTCCTTTGTCCCGTGCATTTCCACCTCCACATCTAGTTATTATACTTGTTTTGTTTTGGGCATATGAGACATTGTTGTTACATGCAAACTGTTGTCTCCAGGTTTATATAACTTGGGCGGATTTTGGGACTTAACAATTTTAACAAACAAAACAAAATTAATACTACAGAAAAAAAGATTATACTTTGTGCTTAAACAAATTTGCAATGTCTTTTGAAAATGTTTTACCTTTTTGAAAGATAGTCAGCAATCTCTGATTAAATACCAGTATGATCTGATGTTTGTACACATTTTACAAATAAAAAATTACCCTGAAAAACAAAGCAATAAAGTGTATAGAGTGTGTGTGTTCTTTAAATATTTCTGGATCTTTAAATATTTCTGGATCTAAAGTAAGAAAATCAGCATAAAAATTCTAAAGATCAAATATAAACCACTGGTGGTGGAACCATGATAATAATGTGTCATAACAAATGAACTAATCTGGGACTCCATTCCACTAAAGATTATTCTGAGGTGGTAGCTGTGAAAGTAGAATGAGATAAATACCATTAGCACAAAAATGGTAAACACATGAAAGAGGAAAATTTCTATTATCTAGAAATAAATGTTGTCCCCAGTGAAGACCCTTGGGGGATGCCTGCTCTTTCCGAACTACATTGACAATTGACTTCAATACTTTAAGGCATGCACAAAGGGATGGGCCACAGCCAAATTAGTAATTTGTTGTGCGGTAACATTCTCTGGATATTATAGGGATAACAAAGAAATAACACACCAAGAAATTAAATTTTCATTTTTTAATATTCAAAGCCCGTCATATCATCCACACTGTTTTGAAACAAGGCACATTTGGCACATTTTGAATCAAAATATTTGATATTTGATAATCACATACTGTAAGTCCTAGTATAGTTAGAAGGTGACATGATATCGCAAATAACACAAAAGTGACAAGTTTTCCATTATCTACTCAATAAAACATTATGAGAAAATAAGTGCCCCCCTAGCTTCAGTAACTTGTAAAATGTCCTATAAATTTAACTAAATGTTTCCAGTGAGTGAAATCTGTCTCACATTGCTTGGGAGAAATTTAGGACCACAATGTCTTATAGTCCTTATATAGTTCCCTATCTTATAATTATTTCAACTCTGGCTTTCTTGCATTTTGAGCGCATATCAGGCTATTTCAATGCCCCTCAATAGGCTTTCGCTGTTTACGAGATTCTGCTCCAGAACACTCTCTTAGAGTCCAGAATACACGTTGGTATCATTGATTCACCCAATATCCTGAGCCATCAAAACAGCCCAAGACCATCTCCATCCCTGCAATTCAGGTAAAGTACTATTCTCAAGAAGAGTGGGCAGTGGCCGCAGATCAGGACTCAAGCCTACTATCTCCTTCAACAAAGTTTAGAAACAAACTCATCTAAAGTCGTCCTCCACTGCACCACACTGCCACCAGCCGTCTAAACCATTTGGCAAACTCAGGGCTCTTATTTACCATGTTCACCAACAGTAACAGTGACAATATCACTAATTTAAAAAGGAGCAGTATTATCTGGATATTTTAGGAAGAGGGAATTGTAATTTATCTCCCATGGCCTTACTAACGACTTTCCTGAAAATGCACCACACTTGAAGCAATTCATCTGAAAAGAAGGAACGAATCCCTTCAACTTCACACACCATTAACCTCCTAACATAATCATTAAAAAGATTTACAACAGACATTCTAGGATTTTGTTATTATGGCAGTTGGCGGCAGTGCAGTAAAGTATCAGTTTTATGTTACTTATGCAAAGGTTTTATCTAATTGGTTAAGATATGAAGTGTTAAGCCTTAATAATTACTTATTCTATGCTTCACACTGGATTGATTCCCGCAGTATAAATCTATAAAGTTTGTGAAATGTAAAGCTATAATGGGTTAACAAAAAGCCAGCACAATATTGAAATCACCCTTTTTGATAAAGTTGGGCTTTTCATTACCAATTACAATTATCAATGGAATATAAAATGATGCCGTTTTAGCCACATGATTAGACATGACTGTCATATAGAATATCTTAACATCGTAAAACAGTCGTCCTATTCTACAGAACATTACCATTGGCCTACACACTCTACTGACTGTACTGAATAACTGCAATGATTCCGATCACATTAACCAGTTCGGCATAAGTAACATCTTGAAACTGAAATCATGAGTGCTAACTAGCTATGTAAACAAAAGGTAAGTTGTGTAGCTAAGTTCCAACTTTTTAAACTTGGCTTTTGTTTACACTCAACAAGCCTAATGTGTCCTGCTTTACTTTGTCCACTAATGGAGGCATAAATATAAATAAAGTTCACTCTTTCTATGACTTGAATGCAGAAAAATGTTGTTCCAGATAACTGAATCCCCCTCATAATGGTTCATATGTAAATCTGCCGCTGGGAACGAAGAGATATTTACATAATTGCCATCATATTCATTTATTTCCTTTAATATTCAGACATTTGATGGGTTCATTTGGAATTACTTTTCATTTTGCAAGTAAAATAAAGGCCAAACATGTAATCAAAAATCAGGTTCAGAGATCATTCCCTAATAAGGGATTGTGCCATGCTTTTTAACTGCCAAACTAAGAACATTCCTCATTAATAATGATCTTGTTTCTCACCAATATCCATATAAATAATTGACTCTGAATACAGTCTTCTGATTTTTATGGGTTTTCACTCTCTTGTTGTAATTTTTGACACTTTAAAATAGTCCAGAATTGTTTCTTTGTATTTGGGTGTAACCTTCATGCCTGTGTTGTGCAATGTGGTTCTATGGGTAACTATGATCAAAGTTCTGGTTTTTCTAATGGCCATACCATTGTCAGCTGGTGTCTCACCTGTTCTTTCTATAAAAAAAGAGAATAAAACAGCAATAATAATAATAACAATAATTTGAAATGTCTCCACAAAGTTTTTTCCCCTTTAAGCCCAGTTTTATATTGGTAATATTAATTAATATTCTTAATATTGGTGAACAGAGAGATAAAACTCTGTAGGTGAATATAAAAAGGGAAACTCGCTTTTATTCTGAAATTAATTCAGGCTTTAATTTGATAACTTTGTCAATACAATAAGAGCACTATTACTCTGTGTGTAATAATACAGGTGTACCAACTGAACTGTGTCAAAGAACTGTGCGTATCCACAGTAAGGACTGGTGATCAGCTATTTAGACATAATATTTCTTTGTCAAATTTTACTGGCATTTTACTAAAGCACCTTCTCTGCCATACAAGCCACGTTTTGGATTCATAACTGTAAGAAACAAATGAAATACTGGGAAATTAAAATCTGAGGAAACATTGAATTGAAATTTTCTTTTTCTGAAGCTGAGTGAACAAAAACAACTTTGCAATTAAACACATCAGAATGATTTCTGTGGCACTGAGCGGCCCGATGTTATGTACGGTTTTTAACACTCTGGTCACCGTTGTGACTTCATGCTGGTAATATGCAGTACATTTGTGCTCCTTCCTAGGATGAATTGCATACACCAAGCTCGCTTGTGCTGTATTTATTACAGCACAGATATTTGATTGTGTGCCCCAGACATCAATTTCAACTTGCTTCAGGGCATTTCTATGAATCTGATCTGAACTTTAATCTGGACAAATATGTTCAGACATTGAATGGATAAAGCCTTTGACACAGACTGGAATGTGACATTTAACGTTCACGTTGACATCTGTTCAGTGGGTACATTGATCATGTCTAAATATCATGGCTGTAAAGAAATTTGATTTCTGCCTGCCAACAGCATGGTAGCTAAAAGGCAGGCTGCATTCTTTCAGATACTGTTGAAAATAGACACGTCCCGTTAACAAGGTACAGTTTAAGATGAATACATTAATGGGGTGTTTAGATCACCTCCCAGTGAATATTAGACAGTTTTAAGGGAATTTTGGGAACTTGGACACACTTAGAGCTCCCTAAGTTGGCAGTCAGTCAAGCTGAAGTACAGTATGTATTCATTTCAAGTTGAGACGGAGAGCCTCACCACTACTACCCTTAGGAGGGCCCCAAGGCCCGAGTGGCTAGACAGGCCTGATAGCTACTGTTTGGTCTCAATTCCCACACCATGATTCTTTTAAAGCTCGTGGCGGTCATTAATAACATCACTGAGCAAGGCCTTGTGGGGGGACACAATACAGCCAAATGGAACTCATCTATCAAGAATTATTTAAGTTTTATTGCAATCATTCCTTTTACGATTCATTTGCATTTCAACCATTCTAATGTGTTCTAAACCATTGTAAATAGCGGCATGCTGATGTGGTGTGTGTGTGTGTGTGTGTGTGTGTGTGTGCGTGCGTGTGTGTGTGTGTGCGTGTGTGGAGGGGGGTAGTCACCTGGTCTAGCAAATTAATTGACGGCGAGCATGCTTTCATACGCAGTAACATAGAGCTCTGGATGCTGGTACAAGGCATTCCACGGATTGTAAATTCAGAAAATGAAAGTGACGAATAGTGAACCATAAAGGATAACGCCACACAATGTGATTGCTCAAAGACGCATTTTACCACAATTATGAATCACAATTATAAATTATTTTCGTCCTTCATTTTCTAAAACTCATCATAATCATCTCACCCATCAATCATCCTTCCTCCAGATTCTGAACATTCAACGCTTTGAAGTCATCATTTTGTAAGTCCTCAAGTTCTATGAGACTCAAACAAATAGCTGTTATGTAATTATCACAAGTCTTTATAAATAGAATTCAGTGGAATGGTAATGCACATGACTGACCCAAAACTGCCATCTTTATATGAAGCGATAGCAATCGCCTGATGTGCTGTTAATGTGGGATGTATAGTGTCTCCTTTTATCACATGAAATAGCCCTTATATCTATTGCATCCTTATTCGGTGTTGATATAACGTATGTCTCCTGAAATAAAGCAAGACTGTAGTTAGCAGCCTCAAAAAGCCAAATCCTCTTCCAAAATATCCAAAAAAAGCAATGCTTGCATTAGTGTTTTCTTTGACACATACACATCACAAGTGAAATTAGCAATATTGCTTACCTACAGCTTCTCTGTCAGGCGAAATAATAATATAGCAGCACCATAATTATAATGACTGTGCTGTGGTTATTTATTACTTGATATCTTTTAAAATGTTTTTTTTAAATATTTTTTGCTCTCTTCAGCACTGATTTTATATGGCATGAAGCCAATGTAAACATCATAAACAATGTAAATAGGCACACCTAGGGATTACTTTCCACAGCTGTAACTTTAATAGGTGCCACCCACCCATCATGTGCATCAAAATATGTTTTTGTCATTTTTTTTCCCCAGTCAACAGTTTAGATGTGATATTAGAGGCAATATTCCACCCGGGATGCCAAAAGTATTTTTAAAAGGTTAAAAAAATTGTCCAGTTTATTCATGTTTGACTATGGACAATGGTAAATATGTAGAAAACAGATTCTACGGTTGTCATACCAGAAAATGTTTTTCTCAGCTCTTAAAAAATGACTTTTCTCATATATAATTGATTTTCTCAATCTCATTGGCATGTCTATTAACTTGAAAGAGAAGTTTCAGCACAAATGCTTCGGAGAACACTTAGAACAAAAGGAGGCAAAGGTAATTAAGCTTGCTACATCACCATGGCAAGCAAGAAGTGTGTTTACATGGCTCGTCGCTAAATACACTTAATCTGTTTCAAAAGGCTCACTGCGCAGGAGTTAAATAGCTTTGAAGAGGATTACAGTTTGAAAACATGAAGTATTAAGCCAGTTTAACATATCGTTTGTTCTAACTTTCATTGCTAGAACCATTTTTGTGAAAATGGGGCAACGTCGCATTGTTAGAATGTGTGGGTTGGCAAAGGAAACATTTCCATCGACAGAATCTTATTTGGAACACAAGAGTAATTGCCGTGAAGAACTACATAAAATCATAAAACATTATCATATTTCTCTTCATTTTAATAATTCTGCCATTTGTGACGCAGAGCCTGGAAATTAAGACAAACTTTACTGCCAATGGCAGCATTAAGGCAGTGCCTGTCAAGCCATCTGCAAGCATTTCTAAACTGTAGATGACGGTAAATTTTTTTTCTTATCCCTTTTCTTTCATTCACTCTTATTTATGCGGGCTATAATGAGTGCAGTTGACATGAACAAGCACTGTACCTTGTACAATGATTGCAACAGAAATATAGAACTCATGCCAGACAAAGAAGTGCATTTCCATAAACTTTACCGCACAGCGCGTCGTTTGTTTCAGGTGAAGAAGACGAGGGTGCAAGGGGGCAAGGGCGTGAATATTCATGCCATTCTGTCCCCGCTCCTTATGTAAATCCCTCACAATGCGAAGCGTGTTCCCGGGGTCCCGGGCTCCCTCCGGGGTCAAACCTCGACAATCCCGCGGGGACCCCGATGTCCGCCTCCTCCCGGGACGAACGTGCCGTGCGAGAGAGAGCCGGGACCGCCCGTTTCTCCCCCGACGCGAAGGGACGGCGAGGCCCTTCTTGTTCGTCGAGCGTGAAGACAGGGTTTGACGAGCGGGGAGCCCGTTCGCCAAGCCCCGGGGGCACCGCAGGCCACCTGCCGTTTGCGCCCGCTGGTCACGCACCTCCCAGCATGCATTACTCCAGGTGGCGACAAACCGACGCGGATCAAACAGGTCCCCGCGGCATAACCGGCGAACTGGGCTCTCTGGCTGAGCCCCCCGGGTGTCGCAGAGTCATACAATGCAGTTATGGATAAGGGGATAATGGACGACATTTCTCCATGACAGAGAGTGTGCACCATTAGAAATAATCCTTTTTGGAATTACACAGGCGGGTATAGCCAATGAATGGGATACGGACCCCATATTATGGAACAATATCCAGGGAGAAGGGCACCGTAGACTGCCGATCCCAGATTGAGACAGAGCAATACCGGGAATAACTTGGGAAAGGGTAAGGATGAACATTATACCTTGAGATTTGACCTTGGAATTGCATTTTTGTATAAGACATTGGAGAAAGCCAATCTTTAGACTAAAGTATTGTATTCAGATCACAGAGATCAATGAAATGACTGGGCCCTGGAATTGGAGTGTCTTTGGTAAATTTGACATTTTATACCAAAATAAAACGTCTGGATTAATCAGTATCTGTCCTTAATTTTGACTGACAATTACACATTTTATTTTTTTTCCCCCAAACCACAGTCTGACAATTTTACATACCAAAATGAACTGCTGATTGAATCCAAAATTAACTGTGAATGAATCCAAGCTACAGACATACAGCCATAGTCTATGCAAGGGCAGTCAGCACTACATCTTATCGCAAGGTTTCACAAGGCCACTGCATCCAAGAAGACAGCTGTTTTGAATGACCTCTACCATGACGCTGCGAGGGACAAACCAATACAAACCACAAGCGGCGCTACTTAAAAGGTGATAACGCTAGGACACTAAGGTCAACGCATATCGAATATGTAACCTGAGGATGACCTCTGTCATAAAGGAGAAGAGATCATGCTAGCACAGCTCAGATCTCAGGCAAGCTAAGCCATTTACAGCAGCTTCTGATGATTCTGTGACCTTTTAAGAGCCACCAATCAAATTATCCTGCACCACGTATATAAAACAAACTGAGAAGAAATATTCACCTTTCATTACCAAAACACCAAACATATTTTTGCCGATAATACCCAAAAGTTGTGTACGATGGCCAAGTCTGTGCCTTTTTGTGCAATTTAATCCTCAGGGCCAGAACTCCGATAAAACAAAGCCTTTTGTATCTCGACTTTAGAGAAGTTAACGGCCCGTTCTCAGGTCAAATATTTATCTTCTCCCAGGACATGCGGGGAGGATCCAGCGGGGACCGTTATTGAAACTTCCTGGGCCTTAATGATATCTGTCCGATGGGAGCGGAATTGATCGACCGCCATCCTGCAATCCAAGGAAAGAAGCCTCTGATTGGCCGATCCATCAATCAATTACGTGCCCACGTCATTGATCTGATAAAGCATTAAACCTGCACAAGAGACACAGGCAGGCAAGGGGACTAAAACTAAAGACAACATAAATAGCATATGAGTGGAATTTGGTGTATATTTATGTAAAGTCATGACCATCAGAATAGCCACAGGGCCATTACTGTCCATACAGGAACTGTCAGTGCTTAAATGGGCAGATACTAAAAGACTTAATTTGTTAATTTATTCATGTGTTTGTCTAACAAATGATAGAAAAGCATTTGTCGCGTAGAAAGTATTAATCATTCCATTAGTATAATGTAAGACATCTGACACTAATGGAAGCAATCCCTGAGGAACTAGATCTGGCGACTGTACAGAATGTAAATATTTTCCGTTCGGCGACACGATCCTCAAGCCCGAGCTCCGGTTGCATTTTAATTAAGAGGGGAATCAGAATTCTAAGGCTGCTGATCATTGTTTACGTACTAATTATCATGTAATTCAAGATGGCCGTTTTGGGTGCAAACACATTCCGCGGCTTCACGCTTCAAGCATGTTGGTTGACTGTAATTACTTATCTTGAACCTCTGACCTTCATACCACAGAAATATCTCTCCCAGTTCAAAACACAAACCAAATTATGCAAGACAAACGGGTCCGAAACATGTTGCCGTTCTGAAACAAACAGAAATGAAAAACTATGCAATAATATTATTCCACAAATAACTTATGGGTAGAATACCAGATTTAAGATATAGTGTTCCACCTATATAAATATGAGAATAATGTTAATGTGGTCCTCTCTCTGATATGTTGTCTATCATTTGATTTGTTTTCGTGTGGTTAATATCCGCAACCTTTTTATTTCTCGAAGAATCTCATGTTTCATCTAATGGATTTTTTTTCACCAAACCAAAATAAAGCAAAACACAGGTATACATTTTCCAATATATTCATAGCCGTGGATATGTTGTTTTATCTCCTCTTAAAGGAAACCAATACTGTGGCAATTTAATCAGAATTACAACAATTAATCAGAATTAATTGCAATTTAATTCTGAACCTGCTTCTATACAAAGTAAGGAGCTTTGTGATTTAGCAGGGATCAAATGCACTGGCAGAGTAAAATTAACACTCTACATTGATTTAACACGTCTTGCAGTGTATTATACGTTTGCACAGTGCACTAGATGCTTTTATCTAAAGACTGTATGGTACACTACTTACAGTAAATGTATGTGGAATGAATGTAGAAAACGATCCCTGCAAAAGATGCTGTAATGACCGTTATCCCTGTAACTCACTAAAAAACTTTTGGATTAGCTCCCAAATACCATTATCATTACGAAATGACAAATGACCTCATACTTCCATTTAGAAACCTGCTTGCATTCCCCTTCTCATTTGAATGAAGTGATTAATATTCTAGGAAGCCTTTTTCCAAACTTGGCATTTAAATGTCACAAATATAATCTAATCATCTTAAGGACTGGCATTTCACTGATCTCGTCGTTGTTTACTTCCCTCAGATTTCTTTTTCTCGACATGTAAATCTGCTGAATAATTCAGCAGCTGGTTTGAAGAAAGAACCGGTCGAGTCACGGAGCAGAGCAAAGGCTGAAAAGGACTGAACGTTTTAATAAAGTCACTTGAGACAAAGGTGACGGTGCTCAAATCTATCTCCATTACTAATTCTACGTTTCACGCTTTTTAAAGGGGTCCGGAAAATGAGCGGGAAGGCAGACGGAGAATAAGCGCCAAGGGAAATTCTGTTCCTGATCAGAGATATGTCGTGCGAGCGCATAGGATTAAGAGCCAAAATGGAGTCCGATTTATCTGAATCCCTCCACAGTTGTATATGTGAATGTACATAATGGCCGACCCCTTTTAAGAGGAGTTCATCACCGCTTCTGTACGTTTCCTACGTGGGACTTTTTCTGCTCGAGCGCTGAGGCGGGCCTTTGCTATGCGCTCAGCTTCTTATCAGCAGTTCCTTTGCAGGCTTTTGAATAAAGAAATTGGACTCTGTTGTGGTGGAGAAATGGAAAACCAAATGAGATTTGAAAGGGAGAGATATGCTGAGAAATATAGAGGGGCCTGTAATAAAACCTTGGGCCCAGTAGTTCAAAACTTTTAATACCCATCTGACTGGATCAGATTTGGATTTTGGGTAGTTCAAAACCAAAATAAAACAGGATTGGGATCACTTTGATATAAGATCGGATCAGGAAAATCAAATCCAAGCTTTAATCTGGATCAAATCTTCAAAACGGGTAGTTCAAAACAAAAACATCAGTTTGATCCCAAGAAATCAGGATTACCTTGATCCGACTAGAGGGGTGGATTTAGAGTGGATTACCAGAGAAAAATGCACAATACAATTAATTAAAAAAGATCATATAAAACATAATATTTCAATATAAATAAGATGGTAAAGTTTGTAAAAATGAAATAATACATCATTTGTAGCCTTTATGGTTGATAAATTCTCATTTATGTTTTTGTCACATTTGCAGTGGCCTCTTGCCTACCTCTCAGAACAATTTATTCAACCAAATAATAAGCTTCTGATCATAAAATGATATATACAATATAATTCACAATTATATCCTTAATAAATGGCTCTAAGTTGCTATACTGTCTGTCATATACTGTTCTTCATATCCAATAGGTGGTGATAGGTAGGATTAAAGCACTGCTATTCAGGATCTGGTAATCTTGAAAAGTCTGAATCTGGATCAGGGTGATCCTATCATGAATTGCTTTGAAATACCGGGACAAAATTTGACTGAGAAGTCTGATCCTGGAACACAAAATATGGGATTTCTAAATCTACTCCGATCGGATAGGGATTAAAGGTTTTGAACTACCGGGCCCTGTTTGTTATTGCAGGGATCAAGTCACATCTGAGGGGTCACTACAAAGGGCTTTTAGCGCTGGTTTTAAAGAGACGGCCTTAAATGGCAGCTGAGTTGGCAGCACAGAAAAGTCTCGGGCCATTACTTACGGTTGTACCCATTCTAGGTACAGCCTCTCAAAATACTCTAAAATAAACACAAAATAAGATGTCTAATGTAAGCTCTTGTTGACATGAGACTAAACCACAGGCATAGAACCCGGTGAGGTGGAGATCAATGGCTGATGCCCTTTGACCCCCGAGTGGGCGAAGGATTAACTCACGGTAAGTAAACCATCGTCGGCTTCAGGGCTTGAAATGGAACACGTTGAAAAATAAGCACCCGACCAAAACCACATTCTCCCTGTCACGACACGCACAGTCACAGCGCATTATGCTCAAGACATGTGCACACAAACATATGGAAAAAAAAACAAAACAATATACACGGTTGGTATAAAAAACGTATTTCAAAACCCGTGCACTTATGCATGGCTAGATCTCTCGTATAATAGAGTAATTACTTGGATGCGCCTACAACGCTGCATTGCCTGCCAGGCATTTAAAGAAAACCTCATGCAATTAAGGCGGCAATTGGATCCTCACGATATCTCGCATTGACCCTGTCCCCAAGCCAAATCCGTCACAGCGACAATGGCCTTCCAAATTACATGAAACATAACACTAGTCATCCCTGCGTTCAAATCCCAGGGGCAGCCTCTTATAATGATTGTGGGAAACCGAGCGCAAGTGACCCGAAAACAACGTCGGCCTGTGTGCTATATCCCAAAATAGCCGACTGGGTTTTATCTTGTTGTGTACTTTATTGAGAATGGAGACATAGGTAAAGCTGATTCGGTTTTTACTGTACCGTCGTATAAGGTATAAATTACCTTTCAGAGTTTCACTCCTAACAAACGTGTTCTACGGTAGCCGCTGCATGCCCTGCGTGTCAAAATGGCCGACGGAGTCCCGAGACAAAGCAATGAAACGGAAAAATAAAACACACCGACGCAAGTAAGCGAGGGCTTGCTCTTGCGCGCCAAATCTTTCGAAAACAACAGCAGAACCGCGCACGCGAAACCCTAAATAAACCCTGTATCAAGCTCAAAAAATTACAGTTGATACTCCAGAAAAGAAATGCAAATCTACTATGTGCAGCTAACAACATCAGATCAGTTTGGGCTGACATTACAATCAAGGGAATTCATTTCCTGCTTCCAATTTCTCCTCAAACTATGTGAAAAGGAAAGGGTTTACTGTTGCAGTTATACATCTTTGACAGACGAGGAGCCATACCTATAATTTGATGAAAGAAAAGATACATTTTACTGAAACGGGCCATTAATTAGAATCAACAACATATATTTTGCCATCAGTATAATAGAGGGAAAAAAATGTATGCTCAATTTATTTCAGAAAAGGCTCCGCCCCCCACTTTTATTAACCACGTATCTGTTAGGATGCCAGCAGATGATATGTGGCTTTGTCAAAGTCAAATTAACGACAAATTAAGAACAGTACAATTAATTACTGTCAATCATGAATAAAACAGATCTCAAAGTCATGACCTTGACCTTGGGGGTCACGCCGCGCTCACCGGCTCGGAAACTCCCCAAACGCACACGGGCGGGTCCCCGCTCTGATCCGCGGGGTGCCCCAGAGCTCGTTACTCCGTCGCGATCAACACACCGGCACCCGCAGGAAAAGCCGCGCGCGCTATTATTAGCGCTCGTGCCGGTCGGCCATTGTCTGGGGGAGGGGCGGGGTTTGCGTTTGAACCCGCGTCTGATCTCGGGGTTAGAGGCTCGTTAATCACGCATCGGCAAGTGGCGGAGCCCAGGGGTCTACCTTCCCGCCACTGCTTGGAGTGCTTGGCAACCCAGCCGCTCATTAAAAGCACAATCGCCTGGCAGTGCAAGGAGAAAGACACAGGCAATGACAAATACCCTTTTGTGCGGCACTGTGGGCATATCTTTATTATTAATCAATATGCTGCACGGATAAAGGCAAGTCCACAGTGCGGCTGCACACACAAAGGACGGAAAGACGTAAGCGGGTCATCAATAGACACGTGGGATGTGATATTACACCTGTTATTTAATCAAGGCCTAATTATTGTACGGTGATCACAGTGTTTCTATCGTGTTATGGCTGGTTTTTAGTCAGCTTAAATGACGTGGATGACCGTGCTAAAATTAAAACCCCTTTGAATCGTGAGGCAAATACCAGCACTGTGGCCAAAAAAATAAAATAAATGCGCCAAGTCAGCTTCCGGTGCAACATGATTGAAAGTGCGCATTTCCCTCTGGCTGTAAATAGGTCTCCGTTCTCTTCCCTCTCTTTTTTTAACCAGTTAATATGCTTCAATGTTATTTTATCTCAGCCTGCCCCATAGGCTGAACTTCTTTTTTTCCCCCCGTCCCATAAATAAATAAAATGCATACAAACGATTTCCCGCTTGTGAAAACAGACAACTAAATGGTTGATATATGGATTGGTAACTCTTTTATGAGGAGTACCGTGGGTCTGGAATTGAATTCCTGCATGACAAATAGCTGGTATTATCTCCACTCTGCCCGAAGGAAGCCATTGCAGCTACTTAAACAGAGTGGTGATGACACACTGGAAAAAAATGCCCACGGATGGACACCCGGAAGGGTAAAAACATTAGCTTGGTCCACTCCATCAATGAAGCACTCCCACCCTGGGACGGAAATTGGCTCCCCTTGGCTTAACGCCCCCCCCCCTAGAACCTCAGTATAGCACCAGAATTAAGAGGCCAATGCTCAGTGCAGCCTGTTTCGGGGCCAGAGCGACTCCAAACTATCCGTTATTTGCATCTCCGGTGGTAATAAAGACGAAGGTTTGTGGAAGCGGCCCCCAGACAGAATGAACAGTTCTCATCTGCGCTCGAGAGGGATAGCGTAAACGTCGGTCTCGGGGAACGCTACGACTATGACCTGAATTTGTGTGTGTGTGATTTTATGTATGTGTGTGTGTGTGGTGGGGGGGGGGGGGGGGGGAATGGGGCTGTTCAACATTTCAAAACAAAATGTGCAGAGAACATTTTATAGCCAATACAGTACATTTCCGCTCCGGAGCTGCGCTTTAAAGATCTCTCAGACATTTTGTACACTCCGTATGTAATTACAACTAATTGGGGCTTTTACAGCTGAACAGAGAGCGCTCAGAATTGTCTCCTAAATAATGGTCTAGAGACCAGACAACACTGCCAAGGATGGCCCAGACATTAGCGGCACTAAGAAGAATAGCACTTAATGAAGTGTTGTGAAGGCTATGTTTACACAAAGGTCATCAATTCCACAAGTCATCCGTCTGTGTTTTTTCCCCGCTCCTTCTAACTTGTGAACCAAATGAACATCAAACAGCTTCATAACCCTCTTACAAAACCAAAAAAACCACATGTGACAAGACTAAGATATACCTTACATTCTGTTTTCAACATTGAGTAGCCAAAGTCTTACAATGTAATAATGAATATAAGTGAATATTGTGAATATAGTGAATGTGTCAGTGATAAAACTTGGTGCTGTACTGGAATGTCAAATGCCCCACCAGTCATTCACCCTGGAATTGTGTGTTGTTGTGACAGCAGTCACCCTTATAGTAAACAATGAGAAAATAATAAGCACTAGAACATGTTGCAATTTACTAAATACAGGCATATGTGCACTATATGGAGGGTGTCTAGTATATGAAAAAGCAACAGGGAACAACATGTTCATAATTTTTTACTTAAAAAAATATGTAAAAACGTTCTACCACACTGTGGGCTTCCATTTTTATCATCGTAAAAAAAAAAAATCTATACAAATCAACATTTTGCTAGCCACCAGGCAAATAGGTTACATTAGATCTAATTTAATCAATGTGACATGTCTCTGGACAAAGCCAGGGGGTTGCTACGTAGCACAGATACGTGTCCCGACTGCTCAGAAAGTATGTTGCCAGAGACGGCAAAGATATTAAACTGCTAGAAAGAGAAGGAATCAGTCTCTAGCTACTAGCCAAAATTGCTAGCCAAAGGGTGCAAACGCTAATGCATCGGTAGCAAGCTATTGGATGTAGTCCATGGGCACAATGAATATTACAAGAAGAAAGCTGCATAAATTGTGCACACTATAAATGTTAAAATGCCTGCTGCCAGCCTAAATTCCCAAAACAGTTTTAAGGAAGGACTCTTAAACAACCCACTGCCATTTGATTGTTAATAATGACTGCAATTAAACCAACTAACAGATGACATACGGCGGCGATGCGATGATCATATTAAAAATAAACCCATCTGCAACCCCAGTTGGGAAATGTACAATTAAAGTAGCTATATTCAGTAAGTCCCGAAATGAATGTTTGCAGTAGACAGGCCATGAGCACCGGTTGTTTTCTTGCATCCCCAAATGCCAAAATGCAGGTTGCATGAGACTGTGTGTGACCCTATCTGCTCAGATTACATCTGGCACAGTCCCCTCCATCCTTTTTAACTAATGCAATTTATGGGCCACTTTCATCCCTCTCCTGCAGGTCCTGTACGTTAAGTGGCACAGTACTTAAGATATTGCTCCAGTGCAAAAGGGAAAAAAAAAAGACCGGTACGGTCTTAAATAAAATGACTCATATCCCCTGGAAAAGAAAAATAATAAAAAAACAAAAGAATATGAAAGGCCATTGTTGGAACTGCATTAGTTTAATGTCTAGCTGGTTTGCAGCAGCAATACAGCGGCATCGTCGTACCGAATATCTGTGGCGTTGAAGTATAGATTTTTTTTCCCCCAACAAGAAACCCAATTTTGCTTTGCTGTCAACTCGACTGCAAACCTGTCTTTTACCGGAACTAAGCCCCAATGAATTATCATCTATTATCATCCATCGATCTGCACCTGATGTGATTAGCGTGTTACTGAATGCATATCGTTGTGCCGTGGACATACTTGTCATTGCTGAGTGGCTGGAGGTGTCATGCCCTGAAAAAGGGACAGAGAAAGTACAAGAAAATGGAGACATAAATGTGCCACACACACACACACACACACACACACACAAATGTTCGCACACACATACTGTACATACACGTATGTTCATACACGTGTACACACTCACATATGCACAGACGCGCACTGTAATCAGCCTACTTCTTTAATTACAAAAAGAGGAATCAGATTAAACCATAGGCTGAGGACCTGGCAGCCCTGGGTGGTGCTTCCTATTTCCAGCAACCCTTCAACTGTCAAGTGCAGACAACACTGGAACAACACTAGCTTATCCTGAACTCTAAACTCCCCTTCCCCCACCATCTCTCTCTCTCTCTCTCTCTCTCTCTCTCTCTCTCTCTCTCTCTCAGGCAATTTCATCTGCTGCCCGTCATTGCGCTCAGACTCTCATTTTGAGACTTGCGGCGCATCTTATTTACCTGACACCGCCTGCCGGCGAGCAGTCTGAGCAGCGCCGGCCCTGCTCCGCGGAGCGGCGCGACGGGGCGGCGGTTTCCTCAGCCTACCCGACGACTGCCGAGTTCAAAGGCCTCCGCATCCAGCCTGTTTGTTTTTATGTTCATGGAAATATAGACACTGAGGTACATTGTTCTTTGTTTACTGACCCTGTGTCTTTTTCTGTCATGTTTGAAAATGATGGGGAAAAAACTGAAGCAGGACTTTAGGTCACAGTAAGACAATGGACAGCATTCATTCATCCATCCATCCATTATCTAAATAGCTTATTACTGGTCAGGGTCGCGGGGGGGCTGGAGCCTATCCCAGCATGCATTGGGCGAGAAGATTCAAACTCAGTACCTTCTTGCTGTGAGACAACAGTGCTAAACACTGCACCGCCGTGCCGCTGGAACTGAATGCATTCAGACAACACTCATCTTTAAGTTTGGCTTAAGAACAAGAATAAAACCAAGCCTTCGTATGTTTCTTAAACAAACACAAACACAACTGCCATGTATTTATTTATGTATTTGTTCTGGTGGTATAATGAAATTTAACCGTGAGCCAAATTTAAGGCCAAATGTTGACTGAATCCTTTCAGCGATCGATGATCTGTCACATTCAATAATATCTCATAAAGTCTTGATGCTAAGGGCCTTGGAAGTAAAAGTGAAGCAACCATATTCAATTTCCCATATGCGTACAGTTAATGTACGTACGAAGCCACGTTCAACCGAAACATCTTGTCAAGAAAATGGGACACCTAAGCATCTTAAAGGCCCACACGCATCGGCATTCTCTTCCTGGTTTTAGTATCTGAAACGCCCACAAAACGTCAGCAAAGGGCAGTGGCGTAGTCCGAAACCCCGCCCCTGGGCCCTGTCTACGGTCTATGGTACACATCCGGATTGCGACCCCGACAAATTATGCAAAAACATACGTCATGTCTCGTGGGAAATCATTTTACTAAGAACTCGGAAACATCGCATTTAAACCCTAAAATCTGCATTCTTCGACCAAAATTGCTTCTTCTTTTTTTTTTAACTTGAACCAGTATGGAACACGTTTGAAAACCTCCAGGATGATGTGAAAAGTTCAAAAAACACGAAAAACTACACGTGTGGGCCTTTAAGACCTAAGTGCATTATAGAACTAAAATCTCCAGCGAATGATTAGTAGTCTCCCCCATCTCGGCACGGTTTTTGCGACCACTAAAGCTGTCACCGTGAATGACTTTTCCATGAGGACTCACAAGTTGCCTCTTTAATCGTGCAACAAATTAAGCTGGAGGATGTTTCATTTTGTCTTCCAAAGCAAATTAATTGGTCTTGCGATTGCTAATATTTTTACAACGAGATATATTCATCCAGTTGGGATTCCGGTTCCACTAGTTTTTGCTTCTATCCCGTCAACCGGTCTTTAAGAACACCATTAATTCAAGTAAAACAATGAAACCGTCCAACGCAGGAGCAATTGATCATTCTCTGAATAGACCTTGTCATTATGAGTGCTTATGTTTTTTTACTTTGTTCTGAAAGGGAGCAGTACATTGGCCGTGACAGGTTTCACGGAAGGAAATCATAAAATAGCGCGCGGTCCAAGATGAAGCAGAATTTTAGCATTTTTTTTAGCATTTCTGTTCATTGCAAATGACAAACCTGAGATTCTCTTCGCAGACGCCTTACTTCTACTTGGGTGTTTGTCTCGGAACTGACACATCACACAGTGCTTCTGCTGGGTCTTGACATTTAATCCTGAAAGACTTTTTTCATCAAATGTCAACTTGCTTGTGGAGGTGTTAAAGCCATTTCAAAATAAGCCTTCCATATGCACACACTATACTATTAATATAGTTTTTCAAAGTAAAACAATAAGTGAATAACGGTAATACATGATTACAAAGCTGGGATACAATGGTGTATAATTTGTTCTTTTGCCATTCAGAGATCAACATCAACCTTTTCCTTCAACCAAAAAATGAGAATAGTAATTCTACTATACTCTCTTATACAACGGCTTGGCTGAATACTCTATTCTGATTGGCTGGGAGGTGTACACTATTTTTCAAAATACGCCTGGCTATGAAGTGGCACCGGCAATGGTTTTATCACTGTTCTCAATTAATGTGCATCAACGGTCTGACTCGATAAAGCCAACATGCCAACTCAAGCATAGTCAGCTTGATGTCCATGAATGACTGTAGTGAATAGCTAGTCAGGTTATAGCTTGACTACATTTATAGTTTAGCCTCTATTTTGAATATAATTCAGCTAGCTATCCGTGACAACAATGCAGATGCTGTAAGACAATTTTTATCTAAAACCAAATTGATTCAATATTTGTTGGAATACTTTAGTAATGTTTCCATTGCAATAGAATCACATATTTTGAAATGCACGTTTTGATTACAATCATGCTTTTTGTTGGCAAGCGGTCGTATAAAAGGGATAATGACCTCGCCGCTTGTCATTACGCAGTTTGAATTTACTACCTCCACATTGGGCATTCAAACTGTGTAATGTCCTGCACTGAGGTCATTATCCCTTACATATTTCAAGTTAAAAATCAGATATTTGTTGACATATTTTTAAATGATGATTTCACTCAGTAAATATCCAAGAAATAAAATCACACAGATGCACACACACACACACACACACACACGCGCGCACAGAGTCACTCCTACTTATATGAGGAGAAACCGAATTATTCTTCATTATTGTAATGTAACTTTGTTCTTTGTTCTCAAACAGGGGTCCCTGTATGCTTTTCAAAATGTTTAATGACTGATATTGTCCTCCCCTGTGGAGAATAATTAATATTCAACACGCATACAGCGGCTTTTCAGTCTTTGGTCTTTAATGCATTCTAAAAAGCGCAATCATTTTTTTCTCATCCACTATCTCCTGACAGTATGACACCGGTCACAACCTATAAAACGCATCTATTGGTAGCATGCTAGACTTTTCAATAATGAATACATCAAATTTTTATGACTTAATTACCTACCACAGAAGACCGGGGAATCAGCTGAATTCCTATGAAGCTAGGTTTTACGGCGGTTAGCGCTGACGTGCATCGATTATTGAAAAGGATGCAAATAACTCACAGGGCGGATGGAATGTTGGCGAGAGCGGCGGGCCTCGGAGGAGCAGTAAGGAAACCAAGCTCCATCCCACGGAAAATCAGTCATTTAAACAAGGGATATTGGCCTGCTCCGAGGCCATTCCACGAGGAAGATCAAGGGCTCTAATTCCGACCATTGTCTCTGAAAACCACAGGATGAGCCGAGGCATTGGCAAGGAAAAAAGAGAGAACAACCGGCGACCTTTTATTTCACAGATCACACAATGAGAATAAATTAGACAGTCACATAATGACTTGCTCTCCTCTTACACAGCATTACACGCTGTAGCTTCTGTAGTACTTTGGCTCATGCGACTATTAAATGTCATTAAGCAAGAATAAACTCAGGGTAAAAGTCAGGCTAAAGTATAAGAAATCATAATCAACCTTTTTCAGTTTTATTGTACAGGCCTTAGCTGCTAGGCAAAGGCACTTAAGACTGACATAAGACATTTGAAGAGAAATCGGGTCATATTGCTAAATGCGGGGTAGAGAATACCACATTACGATTGCTGAAGTAAGTCCAATCGAATTTTAATGTACATTTATCTTAAAGGGATAGTTTGGAATTTTGGACATAATGTCTCAATTACGACTTACCCAGGATGTAGGCTAGTTGATTAATGGAAACCATTTTCAGCTAATTCCATGCTGTCCCTTCTTTTGGACATACACGCCTTGCTAATGCTAGCGCAACTCTAAGGTAACCGGTAGCATCCACTACCAAACGCACTTAAACACTCCACAGTGCACCCAAAGCAAATAGAATACGACGACAGTCTATCTGGGGAGCGATACTTTACGTTACCTATGAATGTAGTGCCGGCACTGGTCGACTACAACAAAGAAGAGCAACAAGTTGCAATGGCCACATTCGCTCTGCCACCGTACTTCCATAGGTCAGCACAAAGTAAAGGATTCAACGATAGTTTGACTTAAAAACTGATGGCATAAACACTCAAAATAACCCAGATAGACTGTCGTCGTATTTTATTTGCTTTGGGTGCACTGTGGAATGTTTAAGTGCGTTTGGTAGTGGATGCTACTGGTTACCTTAGAGTTGCGCTAGCATTAGCAACGTGTGTATGTCCAAAAGAAGGGACAGCATGGAATTAGCTGAAAATGGTTTCCATCAATCAACTACATCATGGGTAAGTCATAATTGAGACATTATGTCCAAAATTCCGAACTATCCCTTTAATGTCTTTCATCTCCAGTCAAAAGTATAGAGATAGACTTATGGGGAGGTTTATACAGAATACAACATCAGAAATATGCCATTAATTATTCAAAGTTTAATTAAGAAGGTACAGAAAATTAGTGTTGTTATTTATTAGGATGTGCATGATCAAAATCACATCCTCATCTCTTACCCACACAGTTCACAAAGTAGAGGGCGCTGCCTGCACCACCCATACATATACATATTAATACATAACACATATTATTGTTGATATTATTAGTAAAGGGATGAAAATGGCTGTATTTTGATGGGGAAACCATACACAACATTGCCCATTGGCGTCCATACTTCTACTTTGCAATAACATATGGAGGGACCCTTGTTATGAGTCAGCTTCTCTGTTAATAATGCATGGCAAATATGTAAAATACAATCGTATGACTGCTGTCATCTAAAGACAGATTTGTAATTGACTTGGACATCTGGCTCAATATTCGCGAGAAAACCGCCTACAAAACAGACGCTCTGACAATTTTTGAGATTGGACAACGCAGGGAGTTAAACTCTGCTCGTAACCAAAAGCAAAACAGGTACAATTACTCCTTCGAGTATTACAATTGCATCTTAAGCAAGGCACTTAAATCCAAACTTCTTCTTTAAATATGTAACGGTAATGCTGTATACGTAAAATGAAAGTTACAAGTGAAAAGGACCTCTGCCAAGGAAACAAATCACAAAGGAAACATAAGTAGAATAAGATAATGCAATACTGTACGTCACGCTGCATAATCATAAACAACCCTCGGTGTGATGAATCGTGCCCTATATGCACATGAGGTGGAACGATAGCCCGCGCAAATATTGTCCCGTGTAAATGATAGAACAATAAATCTATCAATAAGTGCGAATCTACAACGCTTCCCTATCCTCCTTCAGGAGGCCTCTGACATTGACGTATGCTCATAATTCCGATCGAGTGCAGCAGCCGCATCAGCCGCCGACACGCTTAAGCCCTGCCCCCCGGGGGGGGGGACAGCCGGCGATATTGCGGGGGAAACAAAATGAATTACGGTTACCGGGGCGGAGCACCTCCGGGGCACGGCGACGCAGCGCTGGGAAGCGTTGCCTACAGTTGGGCGCGTGTCGCCGGGAGACGCCGCCTCCGGTTCACGACGACCCCGGCATCCCTAAACAGCTTACCTCGAGTGATCCTAGCATTAGCAGCCATTAGCGCTTTGTTTGCGTTTCGCATTACGAGGAGGGATCCTGGAGGGCGGCAGGCGAGCCGCGAGGTTGTATCTCGTTATCCGGCAATTCATTATCTACCTGTGCAGAGTGACTGCGGGCGGAGGCGTGCTCGACGCCACCGTTCCTGGTTACGCATGCAGAGCAGGAGGTTCTGTGTGGGAAAAAAAAGCACTGATTGCCCTTCAGACTCAGGGATTGAAATGAGAAAGACCAACTCTCGAAATAATTAAAGCTTTTGCCCCCGCTCCCCAGAAACACACATGCAGGCCCCTCCCCCGTAGCCCCTCCGGCACGTAGGAGCTCACGCTCACTTTCCATGGTGCGTCCATTCTCCAAAAAAAGAGATGAAATAAATAAATCAACTCATTAATGCCCTTATCTGACACAATAGAACTATTGTAGAACTGATGCTATACTGCTACACAATTACTACGACTGCTAATACCACTACTACTGCTAATGTTACTACGACTTCAACAACTACTACTTCCGCTAATGCTATATGCTAATAATAATAATAATGCATTTGCTCATAACTATCACAGGCCATGGCCCTTAGTCCCTTGCTGCATCATTACCTATCCCGCTATTATTTCAGACAACGGATGCCTTCCAAACAGGGGTGAAACGTTTCCGTCGCATTAGCAATTCCCTCTCCCACCCACACCCCACCCCAAAACTGCGGGAGCGGAACGGCCCCGGCGCATTGGCGCCGAAGCTCAAACGCGCGCAGCTTGGCTAATGATCGGCGGCTCGCAGTTCATCACGGCGAGCACTTCAACAACGGTGACAGGAAGCAGAGGGGGAACTTTCACTTGTTCTAATGCCCCTCCTGATGCCAGGGCCATTAGCATGTTGAGATCTCTATTTGTCTTGACTGGCAGCGATACTGAGCCGGCGAGAAAAACAAAGCTACCCGACATGCCTGACCTTTTCCATTAAAACGACGTGTCTCGCTATACCGGCGGCAGCCCCCACATCTCATTACCCCACTCAACACCTTGAGCACAGTCACCACTTTACTACTGGCCTGTCTTCAGCGGAAAGTCAATTAATTCCTCACCATTATTCAGAACTAGCTTTTGGTCATGAGAGGGAGACTGGAGACGGGATGCTGTGGTTTACAGGTGTCTATGAGGGCTTTCTGAGGTCTGACGACATGCTGGAGGACGGCAACAAATGGACGTGCACACACACACAGTCACATGTACATTTACATACATACACATACCAACACTTACCCATACAGTTGTGCATACGCACATCCCAACACACACAAACGTGTGCACACGCAACCTAACACACATACACTGCAGAATGGAGAGTTTCGTTTAATAAGAATTATCCTGTAAAAAAACGTGCTTAGTTCTTTTCATGTAAAAATGTTTTACACATATGCATTAAGTTTACCCAGTACAATCCTGTACAAAGAGGTAGACCTACATCAGAGGAAACATGTGACATTACAAGCTGTGGAATATGTAATTTCCCCTTAAAATGGGACATTTGACATTTCCCTATGGTCTGGTAGCTGGAAGTCTGTGATCAGTGATTCACAGTACCTGAAAAAGCATGCAGTTTCAAAGCCTTCATTGAGATTTGTCTGTTCCTTCCCACAGGGCCCTGAGAAATGCCATTACTCCAGACCCCTTCCATGGTTCCCCTCACAAGGTCACAAGAATGAACCAGGTGGCCAGGCGCAGTGCTCTTTGAACATAATCAGCATCGCCTAAGCAAACGGTAGCCAAAAGGCCTCAGAGAAATTATATCAGGTTTCCTAAGGTCCTTGAAAGTATTTTCTAAGTACCCAAATAACCCACTACTTTTGGAAATGACATAAACCTAAATCTATATGTATATATAGATAGTTTTTTACAATGACTGAAATATGTCCATCCTCCTTTACATTATTTAAAGTTTAGAAATGTCAGTGTCAGTGGCTGGTATTTGCTTCAAAGTTCACTCGAGTGTATTCAAGCAAACACAAAGAATATCACGAACGTTATTTGCCTCATTCGATGTGTCTCCTTCAATAGTACATCGACCGTCACAGATACAATTCCTGAAAAACCTTTTGTTCCTCCTGAAAATGTAATTTAAAAGCCACGAGGAACAAAAAAAACAACAAATCTAATTTATGTGAAATACCCTGTCAAACGTATTAATTGCAGACGAGTAAGAGGTCTAGCTATTAGCGCTCCCAGCTGGCATTATTGACATCTTTAAAATTGCTGTCGAAGACTGCGGTCGCGGGCCCCACAGGACGGTTCCTGTGCGCTGAGTGCATTCATGTGGCCAATCTCAAGCCTGGGTGAGGCTCTTGACCCATTTACCCAGAGGTGAAAATCACAAAAGGGAGGCTGTAGAAAAAGGCCGGCCGGGGATTCAATCTGTGGAGAGCCCAGGGGCTGCCGCTAGCGAGCCCGCGCCGGTGGACACCCGCCAACGAGGCTACGTTACGCGACGGAAACGACGAAGCTTTGCGTTGTTGAGGCCCCTTTAATGAACGGCCGCGATGACGCGGTCCGGGAGGCCGCCGTTTCTCTCTGTCCGCACAGTCGGGAGAGAACGGGCATAAAGTCAACGGCCTCAGGATGACGAAGCACCGCCCGAGAGCAGGTCTCACTCCGATTGGTTGACCTTCACACCATTTTCGCTTCCAATTCCCAGCTGACAGTTATTTGCTGGGGACCACGGCAACTATTCATATTCCTTTGATGTTACAAAGAATATCAATCCATTGTAATTTCCACCTCTATCTCGCCCAAAGGCAGTCGCGCAGCCAAAATATATTTTATTTCTCTTGGTTTATAGAAAAAAAAAGTGTATCTAATGCCGCTAATATATTCTGTGAAGGATTTCTATCCCGCACTCTGAAACATAATCACATTTTCCTCCAGTGAGAAGGAGTCCTCCTGGCAATACCCAGAAGCATATTTAACATATGTTCAGTCACAGCGATCTGTGAAATAGCATAATCCTTCAATCCCCATAACTGTCCTGTAGAACCCGCCTCATGTGACCGTGTCATTGCTGAGGATTTCATTGGTGGGCTTTGGGCAAAGATTTTGCTAAATCCCTCAGTCAAAATCTTTGATGGAACCCTGTTGACTCCTTTGAAAAGTCTGCAAAAAATTTGACAATTATATACGCACAAATATAACCACATTAGTGGGGTTCAGGTTTATGAACTTTTGAAGAAGAATAAATGCAAGGCTGATATGACTACTTTGGGGAATTGTATAGATATATTTTCTAACATACAGTACCAGTCAAAAGTTTGGACACACCTACTCGTAGAAGATTTTTTTTTCATTATTTTTACTGTTTTCCACATTTTAGAATAGTAAAGACATCAACACTATCAGATAACACAAATGGAATTATGCAAAGACCCAAAAAAAAGTGTAAAACAAATAAAAAAGTCTTATATTTTAGATTCTTCAAAGTAGCCACCCTTTGCCTTGATAACAGCTTTGCACATTCTACCTGGAAATAAGGTATCAAGAGTCTTTCGATATCCTTTTATACAGAGTCATGATAGCATCACCTGTTTACCTGTGCAATACCTGTTTACCACAGAAGTTGGTTGAGAGAATGGCAAGAATGTGCAAAGCCGTTATCAAGGCAAAGGGTGGCTACTTTGAAGAATCTAAAATATAACACTTTTTTTGATTTGTTTGCATAATTGAATGTGTTATCTCATTGTTTTGATGACTTTACTATTCTAAAATGTGGAAAACAGTAAAAAAAACTTTAAAAAACCTATGAGTAGGTGTGTCCAAACTTTTGACTGGTACTGTATATATATATTATAATTTATTTTTTTAAATATACAGTATATTTATATAATTTTACATATTTTTTAAATTTCACTAAACTTTTGCTTACACGTATTTAAAACCATGGTCAGCGTAGAATAACAATGGAGCACAATGTATAATGACACACTGTAATGCAACTGCAACTGACAATTTGATATCATGGTTTTAAAATAAATAATTTGACCTACAAATATACAGTATATGCATGTTTCTGTTTTTGACAAGACATCATCATTTTCATAATCATCGGTTGGCATGCTCTCTTATCCGCAGCATCTGCTAAATGCTCTTTGCTAAAGTGCTTTGAACTTCAGTATGACCAGAAAGCAGCAGGAATGACCAGCACGAGTGAGTCATGCGTCTTGCTAAAGTGTAAACTCACACACAGAGCATAGCCTACATGACCAGCAGACAACACAGTTATGGTCAACGAGGAGGGGATGACGCTCAGATTCTACCTCTCACCCAAGAATGAAAACAGAGAACGCAAGTCGCACCTTATTGATAGATCACACTTTGGAATTGCTTTCACAGATCTGGCACCCTGGGGTAACGTTTCACTATCAGCTGTTCTGGTCTTCCAATGGAGCCAAGCAAGGTAATGATTGTGTTACCTCAACATGTATCGAAAATCATGGTAGTCTGTTGGCAGTGCAAATTTACCAATTCGTGATAGTACAATTACTACACTTATACCATGTTTGCTGGAAATTCTTAGTGCTAAGGTATAAATAATGTGTGAGAAATAACAAAAGCAAATTAGTCTGCGTAACTAATGTATCTATTACAAGTATATGCTGGTTAGTGTTCGAGAATGACTCTGGTTTTATTGTTAAAAAAATTTGAACAAAGAAAGAAGAAAAAGATGGACATTTGTTGTATAACAAGCAGTATAGCAGAGTGCACTTGAGTACACTCACCTGCTAAGCACTGTATCAAAGAGCACATTCAAGATTCTAAAGCACAGCAGGGGCCAAAGGTTCTACCACTACCCTTCAGGCGAAGTGCAAAAACTAAAATGGCAGCATAGGAAAAAAAAAAACTTTAAATAAGCATGTTGAGGATTTGAAGGCTGGAAATCTGAACACTGACAGGGGAGACCACAGGCTGTACTCTGACAGCAACTTCGGGCTTGGAGTTCTTCAGTACTGCCCAAGAAATTAGATCTCACACCTCCTCCCTCGTATCGCTGTGGAGAAATCGGAGAGCAATGCTGAAAAGGCCCATAAGCACGTCCCATTCGCAGACAGATTTTCTCCTTTTTTTAATCCCCTAGGGAGAGGAAGATTTCTGAAAATGCCAGTCCTATTTTTCCTCAGCAGCCTGAGCCTATTGTGTATGTAAAGAACATTACTGACTGTAATATCTCATTAAAATATCAAATTCCAAGTCTGCGCTAATACCAGCAGGGAACTCAGACAGCTCCAGCTTCAGCACCACTGTGAAAGTTAAGGCCCGGGGGCAAAGGCCAGGATTATGCCTACTCCCGGTTCAGGAATTACGGAGAGATTTGGTGGCGCACAAAGAAACATTGACACCAGAATATAAAAGGCAGGTGCAGATTTTAATTCGCACTCTTTTCCACCACTGTGACTCATTTTCATATGACCACCTCTGTTCCAAGTCCCAACGGAATTTAATTTTCGGCATTTTACTTTACGGAAAGAACGAGAATCTTATCCCACACTGACACTTGGGATTTTTCAGAGATAAGAAGTGGCATTATGGCTATTCGTATTTCCTGACCGTAGAACATGGACATGGTCTATTATTAAGAAAAGAAAAGGGCCAGCACTCTCCAATGTAAGCTTAATTTGTTTAATGGCAGCGGTCCACGGACGCGTTTCGACTACACAGCCTTCATCAGCATGTTCAAATCATGTTTATTATTAGCTCAAATGCTACAGAAAAGTGGTGCACTCATTTTTTAAAAGAAATGTACAAAGGTATGGAGCCATGTTTTCATTGCAAGATTTTGGATCATTTTTAAAAAGATTTTTTATGAGCATACCCCTCTGCTGGGATAATCGTGTAGTTACAGTATCTCACTGTGAAGAGTATGAACATTTCAATTGATCAGGCAAAATGACACAGGATGATTTGAATGGCCTGTAGTTTGCATGATATACATTTATATGGATGGAAATTGTGTTGAAGCAATTCAGATGAAGTACCTCGAGCAAGGGTGATAAAGCAATGCCCTATCTGGGTTTTGCACAAGCAATCTGAAGGACCCAACCCCATCTCCTGATCCGTTATGTCACAGACAGCACCATGCTTTGCAACACAAAAGGCCACTATCAAAAACAATGCATTAACGACATTCATTTTTTTTACGCACATCAATGAGAGGTATTTACAGCCGCTTCAAAGGTTTACGAGACGAAGCGCCCTAGCTTTCATTTAGATCTGAGGAGTCCACTAATATAGCACAGTAACACAGCTGGTACTACTACTACTCAATAATGAATGGAGGAGAAGGTTTAACCCCCTGTGACAATTTCTCACATTCCTGGATTTGGGTGAACGTGAAATTTTCATTCACACCCAGTAGGATAAATTGTCCTTGCTGCAAGTAGGAAAAAAAGAGGTGTCCAATGATAACTGCTTGTTCATATCTTGGACTGTCCTTTATCTAAAATCCGCCGTACATACCAACGCTGTTTACCCGTCAGGTTATCCTGCAAGCGCCCTTCAGGCTGTCTGAAATGTTCCTCCAGAAGGGTAATGATCCAGGCCATTGCTGCTAAAAAAACTCTCAAAGCTATCAATATGCTCCACGCATGCTTTTATTCGGGATATTTGTCAAGTTACTGTGGCTTTGTGAACTCTACTACCCGATGTCCACTCTTGCCAGCCGGCTCCTTCTAAACATTTCATCTTGTGCAAACGCCTCAGCATATGCGAAGCCTTTTTTTTACTCTCTCTGTGAACTTTGGCAAAGCAGAGCTGTAAATTAATTTCAAATTCCTCTGTATTCGACTTATGTGCGGGGCACTGCTTAACCGTCAGCCGCTGATGCTAAGACATTCCAGCCGTAAGACTGACACCTAACCTCGGACTAAAATCGAATTTAACGCACAGATGTGAAGAAACAGATGTCATCCATCTGTCCTTGTTTGCACTAAGAGCATCTTCCCTGTCAACAAGACAGGTGAAATATGTTCGCCTAGTGCTGCATGTTAAAAAGGAATACAAATGCACTTGCAGGTGGCGATGGTATCTCCCTGCACCCTTTGCCGGTCCAATATTTACTGCTTTTGTTAAGCACTGAGCGATTTACCGCATTTGAAGAGCCATTAAATCTTTCCGCCGTCTCAGAGATCAGTCGCCGCACAGACACGGTGGCTCATTGCATTCTCCGCGCATCAAGGTCCCCCTCTGCTTGAGTGACGGGTTTCCGTGGCGCTACCTGTCATCTCCCGAGCCACAAATGCTATTTACCTTCATCTCTTTGACCGACTGTTCCTTTGAGAATTCCCCAGCCTGCGTAGGCTGACAAAAGAATCTGAGATGCAAGTTACCATTCTTCTTACTTTTTCATGCCGAGTGATTTCTATAATTTGTGGGAAATTGATGGATGTGTCGAATGAATGAACATTACGATGACACATCAACAAAGGGCATTAATCACAGACTCTTCAAAATGCTATTGGTACATGAACAACATGACCTGAACTAGATTCTATTTATAATAATTTCATCTTATTTTCATGGTAAACCATTTTCTGCAAATTAAACTGATGTGTAAAAGCTTCACAATACGTGCTTTTAACACATAGCCATATATGTAAGGTCTTATTTTACGGAGGATGTTAAAGGATGTTAATTTCAATGTCAAGAACTTTTCTTTCTCAAATTCATTAAACAAGATTTTAGACTGTTGGCTGGCATACGCAGGTTAAGCACTAGACTTTGATGCAATGATATGGCATGGAACTAAACTTTCATTTATTATTATTATCATTATTATTATTATTATTAATAGTAGTAGTAGTAGTATATGCATAGACATAATCGTTCAGTCATGATGTACAATACATAATGAATTCATGGCAGAAAACACAAAATCAATAATAGAAAAAGATTAGGCCTTCCAGCCGAAGCCTGCAGTCAAGCCATTTATTCATCAAGGCTAAATACACAGGGGCTGACTGCAATTCAACCTATAGCTACACTGTCCTTTGTCCTTCGTGTAACAAATTCTACACTCTCCTTTTTGTTTCTCATTATTTTCTTTAACAAGAAACAGCTACCAAATCTACAACAGTGTTTTAGAAACAAATAAATGCATCACTCGCCTTAATTCATGAGTTCAACACTAAGCACACTGACACATTAGTCCATGTTTTCTTTGCCTCCGCGAATAAATGGCTTAGCTGCAGGCCATTTGTGCTTCTCTAACTAGCAATTTGGCCAGACACATTTGAGTAAAGAATACTTAATTAATTATTCATTAATAACCAAAGCAATTAGCTTAAACAGGTATCCCCCCCTGGTTTCTGATCTTAATATATATAAATATAACTAAAGTTCTCCAATCACTTAGCCTTGATAAAGCTATACCAAGAGGACTGGTAGATACAGTATCTTAAACAACTTTATGTACCCTATTTACTTTTATCCCAAAATAAAAAGCTCTATCAAAATGTTTCACTTGTCCCCTTGCGACAATATCCTCCTTCAATTTGGGAGGGGCGGGCAGTTGGTTCTTTGTTTCTCTATGTAATCCAGAAGCTAAACTGCACAAAAAGACTGCAGATTGGCACAGGTGGCACGGGCAGATCACATTTGCCCGATCAACCGGAGAAGTCGCTACTGCTCAATAAGGCAGGGAAGGCTCTGCCAACGAAGGCCCTGGGCAATGCAGTGCCCAGTCATGCATAACGTGCCTACAGGACTCACAGTCAGTGCTGGCTGGTATCAATGCGCTGAGGACAAGTGCCTCAGCTAGATATGCAACCTAGAAACCCCCCCGGACTGACAGAAATAAAACATGCCATTCAACTAAATCAACAGTGACAATTGACAATTAAACTCTACTCCACCAGCAGTTGCAAGCCACAAATGAGTCACGTGAGCAGATTAGACCAATCAAATAATTAGTAAAAATGTGTCACATGAGCAGTTCAGGCCAATAAGATACGAGATAATTGTGTTTGCAGACAAAATCAAACATAGCTTTCCCCATTTAAATGGACAACAAAAATGTATTGAGATTAGAGAATCCTACTGATTAGAAAATGGTAGAAGGTCTGACTACATTTCCTCCAGTACAATCCATTATGTACCATCTTTCTGGAGTTAAAATTTTGAGTCATACAACCATATGACAGAAATAAATGTGATATAATAAAGATCAATAACCATTTCAGGACCGTTTGTTCTCACCCCCAAGAACATGATCACTCCCCCCTGTGAAAAATCAGTAATGTCGAGGGAGATCTCACAAAAGTGCAGCCACATTTTCAAACATTACTGTCGCTTCCAAAAGACAGCATGTTCCAGCTATCACAAAACCATGTCAAAGGCATCGTGAGATAAATTCAGATTAGAGAAAAAAAACCTCAATCTACTAAACATCACTTTATTATATATTTTGCAGTGTCACGGTCTGTAAATGTCGAAACATGACTTAGAAAGCCTAGAAGAAGACAACAAAACAAAGCAACACATTTCCAACACTAAAGAGCAAAGGGTGTTATTCTGACACTATAAAACGTTTGGCAAAATGCCATTTGGCACCTGATAAACAACATATTACAATTTCAACCCTATAATGGAAAATAACAATGGCATTGTTATTCATTTGTTTAGGCATATTTATCAGAGGTAATGACCTACATTTTTTATGTTATTCTTCTTTACCATTTGCACATTTGCACAAATTAATGTGAAAATCTTGCTCAAGGCCACAGCTACAGTTCTATCCTAGGATTTTAACTCATAGCCCACTAGTCGATAAGTCTGGGTCTTTTGCTGTTTCCCATAAGAATATACTAATACATATTCTCAATTATTGAGATGTAGTCACACCTTTCATATACATAAAAGATGGCTGTCAGAAAACAATGGCCTTTTTGGGGTGTGGTTTCAAACTTGAAATTGTCATTTATTTCACCTGAACCCTATTCTGAGCAGAGCAGAACCTGAAGCCGTTCACTATTTTGTGAATGTTCGGCCTAAAAATATCAATATGCCACCCTGTATAACATCAATTCATAGAATTTCACACCACAGCATATAGGGAATAAGAATGAACAGTGATACTACCAAAAACATATTGGATAGCATGAAAGGGGAAAGGGGAAATTGGAGCCGGGGCAGAGAAATGTAGAGATGAGTATCAGTGGTCCTTAAACTTCAGTCACAGACCCTTTTGAGTATCTGATGAAAGCTATGGAGGCCTGCCACAGAAAAATGTGCATAAGCGTGGAGGGGTGGACCCAATTCACAGACCCCCTATGGATCCACGGTCCACAGGTTAACCCCCGATTTAAACCATTTATTGCCAATGACCTTTTTGGTAATCCGAAGAAGTTCGGTGTTTCTCTTTCACCGAGATCCCAGCGGGAAAATGTCATTTGATTGTCGATTTCCTTGTCATTTTCTGAAAGCCTATTACCTTTGAAGTTGGGGAGATATAAGGATCAGAACCTCTGCTTGGTTCCAATTCATAATTGCCTTTCCGCGTTAAGCCCACCTGCTAGCTGAGTGCATTCTTAACCATTTCTTAGGGATCAGAACATTCCAGATTAAAGATTATGGATTTAAAGGGGTGGTCCTGAAAGAGCACACGTGTGGAAAGCTCCGATCACCCGGGTGAGACATTGGTTAGCAAACTCATTAGTCCATAGTCCATTCATCCATAGTCCAATGGCAATAGTGTACGCAGGTTAGTATGGTACGGTCTGATCGTTTGGCATTTCTGCAAAGGCACCATTCCATAGTAATGAGTTAACAACATGACCCTGATTGTTCGCCGATGTTTGCCATCTTCTGTGTGTCACTTTCAAAAAGAGAACTGAGTAATATTGAGGGATATATGCTTAATCCACACAAAGTTCCATTATTCTTATCTGACATTCTCAAATGAGTCTCTGCGAGTGGTCAATAAAGAATTTTAATATCTTACAAACCGTGTTGCCGACATAGTCAATAACAGCGCAATCATTTTACAAATTCTCATCATCACCATCAGTGCACAATTCCACTGCCACATTAATACGGAGACAAATAATGATTGCAAATATATCTCTGTGTTTGTAGTTTAAAACATTTTTGTAGCAGGTGAAAAATATAGTAATGGGTCCCCAAAATAACCAAGCGCATAAGCCTACTTGTTGAGAAAATATTTATGAAGCTGTCACTAATAAGTCACTTTTTACAACCAATTAGCACAGACTACCAATTTCAGTTCAGGAATTGGATTTGCAATATCACTGCCATTCCAAAGGGGGAAAAACTTCATATAAACTAAAGTTGATAAATGAGGTAATGCTGCCTGTCCTAACGTGGCTCTACATTATGGGCATTACCTCTACAAATCAATACCCAGGGCAGATTCAAGTGGAAAAGTTCAGTGTTCATATATTAAGAGGAACACAGCATTCATCACAAGCGATGCCAACTAGGAAAATACACTGAATTACCATTGTTTCAATGCTGCGTGAGCATAAAGGCCTGACAGGGTTTTCAGTCTTCAACATTATATTTTTAGTTGCTTTTTCTTTAGTGCTTTTGACTTAAGTTAAAAAAAATATCCAATGGGCTACTTCATGGTCTTAAATTAAATGTCATACCACAAATAAACACAAATGAATGCTGTAGCTTTTGTTCAACTTCTGCGGTACACAGAAAACATAATATTTTATGTTACAAAGCGTAAGAATTTCCGTGCCATTTTTTTCTCATTCTGTTTTAGCACTTCCCGTTTTACCACCAGTCAACCGATAAAGAATAACTATTTCATATTCCAGGATTACCTACATCATAACTTTGCAATTTATAGTTCAAAAGAGCCAACTGCATGGCAAATTCCCAATTTAGTCATACTTTCAGTTCAAACATATATTGTCACGTTAAAATCACCCGGACAGTTTATTTAAAACACTTTCTGCATGGAAAGCAAGTAGATTTGCAAACCCATGTTGTTTTCACTTTTCTTACAAACTCTATTCAACCACTGAGCAACAAAACCTGCATTTAATACCCATTAAATTTCCATTTTTGATTATCCTGAAAATACACTTATAGGCTGATGGAAATAATGCTTTGAGGTTGGACAGGTAGAGCCCTTGCAGGATTAAGGTTGCTAGTGCAACTGCTTCCAATAAAGTGGCATATAATATGTGGAAAGTTTACACTTAAGGTTTTTTAATAAAAAACAAGCCAATAATTATTTTTTGAGTGAACTGCCTTAAATGAACACATTACCAGTGTCAAGTTGTGTTTTGGATTCCATGGCAACACACCCTGGAACAAAAAGCATTGATTTCATCTGCAGGTATGAAGCAGTTCCAATGACCATGCCCCACAGACTGATTAGGATCCATTTTTTGTATTTCTGTATTTGTGGTGAAAAGGCCCAAACACTGATAAGGTTTCCTTGGTATCCCAGCATGCAAGGCCATACATAGCTTTAGGTTAGGGCTACAAACAGTAAATATTTCACAAAAACTTGTTTTTGCTAATGCTACATTAACAAATTTAAATGTGGAAATTAGACATACTTTTGCTTCCAAAATACCACAAATTATGTCAGACAGTCAAACAAAACAGTGCCTCCATCCAATAAAAAGAGATATATGAAATATGAAATTATGTGAATTTTCGGTATCAGCGATTTCGCCAAAATGTGCGTGGCACGCTTTTACGGTCAGAGCTACGTCATGAAAGTCCAATGCTGAAGAAAGGAGGGATTACTGGATGGATGGCTGCATTAAATGACTGTGAAAGTCCTGTGGGTAGTCCAGACCACTGATCAGACAGTTAGGGAGTGAATACGTGCAAGGGACACTTCTCACAGCCTCTCCCACAACTATTCCCTGACAAGTAACCCGCATAGTTAAAACTGATGTACCGCCTTCATTTTTGTATTCAAAGAAGTGCAACATAATGTAAAAACTTGACTTTAGAATAGGTAGGCTGGTTGTATAATATCCACAGCAATATTCTTAAAGTATAAAGAGTAAGTAGCCAGTATGATGCATGGCAGTTCCTCATGGAGGATTTTAACATATGGCATCGCAGGTTTCTATAAGGCTAGACTAAGCTCTGATTAACACACTGCGGGGGTTATTTCAGAACAGGCTCTTCTGATTGGGCCTTATATCATGGATGCGCATGTAAAATAACCACCAACAGTTGCTATAAGGAGATCAGAAAGTTGGGCCGTGACCGATCATGCAGGAGTGATGAGACATAGCAGCTGGTATGCGTGGTGAGCCTGTCAATACCTACCATCAGTTTAGTGAAATCATGATTCACTGTGAGCACAGCACTGAGACATTGGAACAAACACTGACACATTATGTGACAATATTACTGATCAAAACTTAAATTAGTTTGATTCTGATTCAGTTACTCGCCTAACCAGATTATTCCCTTACCACCCACCCAAAAAACAGAAGTATTCAAAGTGAGGTAGGAAACAACTCACTATTAATATTTATAAATGTCAGGTCTTAAACCATGCTTCATAGCTAACTGTGTTATCTTTTCCAGAAGATGTGCTTTTGAAGTCGTTGTCAAGCATGATTGGATAATGTGGAAAATGCTTCAGATTTTCCCATATGGGAGAGAGCATACTGTATAGCATGTGTACAATGTAAATGTCATGACTTCACTGGCCATTGTTTTTATAATATTAAATGAAATAACAAGTATGACAAGATTTAGTTAAATCTAGACAGCTAAAGGCAATGTCAATTTATATGCTATTCACAATCCTGTTCTGGTGGTTCTCTGTTGGATAAGAAAAGACCATCTTGTGCATTTAATCACTCAGGAAATTTGGCACCACATAATAAATCTGTCATTGATCTGTAGCCCACCTAAAATGGTTCCAACCAAGTGAAATTTATCCAAGCATTTAATTCAAATCTAAACATATCAGAATCCCTTAGGTCCATGTAAATGTTGCATGATTATGCAATATTTCCAGAATTATCCCTTTTATGCAAAAATGTAGAATTGTGGGCCTGTACGACTTCCTTTCGCCAATTGCCTGTAGCCTACATATAAAAACAGACCATAACATCAATTTGTGTGCTGAAGTACAGTGTGGGAGAGCACCTCAACGAAATACCAAAAAGAAGCAAGTAGATATTGACATATATATGCTCGTCTTTAGAGACCAACATAATAATTTGTTTTAAACAAATTAGGCGGTTTTAAAAGGAGGTACGAATATCCCTGTTGAAAACACAATGACAGGAGCTCGAGACGCTAATTTACTCTGACTTCCCTCTGGTGGAAACAATTAATATTTCCAGAGTCTTTTAAAGCATTCGGCTTTGTCGTGTCTGAGGTCAAGGAAAGGGGTAAGATGAAAGCGTACAGTAGGCTACTGCTGTCTTAAATAATCTATTTGTGCTAAATAAGGCAACTTGCTGGACAAGAACGCCAGGTAGGCTATTGACATTTTATGTATTCGATAAATATAAAGTCGTCTTCCCTCTGTTGCGACATAAGGTGAATAATCAAACGTGTGTGGCAAAATGCATTTTCTTGTGGTTTAGGCGAGGTCAGCGCACACCTACAGATGCCAGTTTCCCTGCAATCTCGTCTGGCCCCGTTTCCTAGTACATCTGGTGGAGCTTCTCTCCAGAGTCATACGAGTAGCAAGAGCATCTGTACGTGAATCCCTTCCCTTTGTGCGAGTGTGTGCTCTCCAGTCTCGTCTACGTCTACAACCAGTAGCCTACCTACAGCATCAGAGCCTAGCGTTTTCGTCAAGTGACACAAATATTTACAGTCACAAGTAACTTAAAATGAACGGGGGACGGCTCCCCTTGACATTTTTGGCATATTAGGGAACACTATGCTGGCTTGCATATTGAACCATACCCTACTTGGTTATGCATTGCAACAATATAAACATCTAGTTATAATCTTCCCCATTGCTATTATGGGGAGGAATATGAATAGCAAGTACTTTACCTTTAATGGCAACTTACCAGCTGAATGCCACACACAAAGGCCAGTGTACACCGGCCACTGCAACAGCCCATGATTAACCGTCCACTTAGGATTCCCGTTCCACGTGGATCACTGTAACTCCAAAATCCCCAATTCTTTTGGTGTTGACCAAGCAGTACCTGTGAGCGACCACACCGTGCAGGTGACGTGCTTTAGGACCGATTCGCTTATTCATACATTAGAATTGTCTTGTTTTAATACATTCACTTCATGTCTGTCACTTCAGGAGACAAGAAAAAAAGATTGTATCCAGTTATAACGGTAGCCTATAGAAACACAACCAATAAAGCTTATAAAACTGTTCATCCAACTGGCTATCTGCACAAACAGTTCAGGGTTTCCGTTGGTTAAATGTGTCAAGCAATCCGAGATTAAATAGTGAAAGTCGTTTTTCTGGTCAATTGACTATTTAATTATAAAGGATGTATGTAGAGCTCAAATCCTGGTTAATGCAAATAAACACAAAACGCGTGCGTAGCCTACTGACACCGCTCGAAGCTTTGCCGATAAATGTTCGTAGGCTAAATTACAAAGCAAGTAAAACTAGGAACCATAAAATCACTCCGTCCAAATTCCCATCTCATTGTCCTGTGCAGATGAGCGATGCCAATCTTTCCAGTGCAGCCCGTGTAATAGACAAAGCATTAGTGTTGTTTACTGCGATGAAGCTGCTTCTCTTCGCTCCTCCCTCCACCGATAGGTTGTCCAGGTCTTAAGATACAATAGATTTTACTCAGTTCACGACGGCAAAAGAAAGCAGCTTGTTATCTTTAATAAGGAGACAGGGCAATGTGGTCGACGATCCAAGAGCAATAGCTGACGAATCTCAGTTATGCGCGTCCCTTCAGCTTTGTCACAAGAAAGCAGCACTGCACGGTTAAGATTGAACGAGAGATATTTCCAGTTGCTGTCCGAGATCGGTAGAGCTGAACAGTATCTTCACCGCTGAATATCTTCAGTTGCTGGGTTCATTGCACCACATCCCCGTGCTTCATGATTTTTTAGTAGTAACTATCAGTAGTAATGCAATTATGATCTGTGACATAGACACTACGGCAGTCACAGACAAACGGACAATAGAGAGACGCTGGAGCACCTTGCGCTGCCGCCAGAGCAACCATCTGACGCTCCAGATTGAATGAACCGCACGCAGTGTCATTCACGGCGGGGCAGCGGCTAGGTTCCTTTCTCACGCTGAGTTTGAGACTGATGCGATACACCACACAGCTAATGATATGGCCATCCGTATACCGGATTAGCTTTTTTGCGCCGTTTCTCAGTGGGCGTGACGGGTTATGATTATATATGTAAGTAATGGTTATTACTGTCCTTTCATATGTGAAATTATGGAGGAGTGTTCCAAATAGTATAATGCCGTGGAAGGACATGAAATCGCCTTCAATTCATATGCAAAGCCCATTTAAGTCTGGAACAATCACATCTTCTTCGTCTTTTGTATACGTATAGGCTCGATTTATAGTTTCATTGTATGCGTTAGGCTAAATGTGTACCTTTTTATGCATTAATGTTCTCAAAATGTGTTGCGCTCCTTTTTCTAAACAGAAATGGCTTCTTTTTTATTTTAGAGATTAACAAACATATATAATACATAAATAAGTACATTAAAAAAAAAAATGTATATATATATATATATATAAACAGACACACACACACACACACACATACACACAGCAGTGTCTATAGCACAGCTTAATTATCTCCATAATCTTGAGTGACAGTATCCTGAATATATTTTCTGATTTCCTGAGGTAATGACATGCGACATCCCATCCATTTTATATATTTATTTATTTATTTATTTTGAATTCATTCACTTGCAAAACGGAAGACTCAACCACTGTTGGTCCAGTGCAATCTCAACCTCTTTTCCCTCGAATAACCCATGAAACTGATACATAAGGAGATATAGAGAGGGAAAGGAATGTGTTTATTACTTATCTGTCTCCAGCAGATGCTTTCCGCTGGTACAGTTTGGCTCTGGGGCTGAATTGCACTGACATTTTACCTTTCAAGCTGGATGGGATGTCACAGCCAATTCAAAAAGCAACCCTCATGCATGGTGAAAATAGTGCCGTATTATATCTTAAAAATGCTTGTATAAACAGTGATAGGAGACAATACCTTTGGATATTCTGTCAGTTTGCCACAGAAGACTATACTACAAATATAAAATGGTCTATTTGTTTAACAGACTCCTTTATCCCGGGTTACTTCCACCAGTAACATATCTACACAAGCCGGTATTTACTGAGGCAATCAAGTGAACTAAAGAATCTTGTAATGTTACTGTTCATCTGGGATTTAACCTTTAGGTTTCAAGTCAAGCTCCCTATAACCACTAGGTACAGATGAGCCAGAGGAGGTGAGCCATTCAAGAAAAGTATGGGATTGAAGTGATCTGTTCCAGGAAACAGCATGAGATGAAAGGGTTGACAGAAAAAATAAATATAGAGAGAGTGTGTGTGTGAGAGAGAGAGAGAGAGAGAGAGAGAGAGAGAGAGAGAGAGAGAGAGAGAGAGAGATCTTAAATCTTAAATGACCAAAGACCTTGTGTGAGGGGAGTTGGGAATGGGTTGGGTTGAGAATAGAAAACTATTATTTTTTTCCAAATGGAAGTTACTTCTTCAAAGAAATGACAAAGTGTCTGCTGAGAGAACACATTCTCACTCCCAACTCGTCAACATATGGACGCTTGGTCAGGACCCCTTGTCCTCACTGTTCAACACACCGGGTCATTTTTCTACGTGCAGGGTAGTCCGATAGACTTTCATGGAAGGTTGATGCTAGATTGGATAGCCTGGAGGGACCTGGGCGGGACCCTGGGACACTATCTTAACAGTTCGGGCATGAGCCCGAGTTACGTGAACTCCTGTGAGGTTATGTTTAGGGGTTGGGAAAAGGTTCATGCTAGATTAACAACCAATCACAGCAGAGCATCCCTCCCACAGTCCCGCCCAGGTCCCTCCGGGCTATCCAATCTAGCATGAACCTTCCATGAAAGTCTATCGGACTACCCTGCACGTAGAAAAATGATGCTATAGGGGCACCCAGTGCGTTGAAAAGTGACGACAAGGGGTCCTGACCAAGCGTCCATATGTTGACGAGTGGGGAGTGAGAATGTGTTCGCTGAGAAGTCAGGTACCATGTTCTCAGGGACCTCAGCTCAAAGGGCAGAAAGCATCTTTTCAAAATGGACAGAGTTAAACCTCTTGAGGATTTTGCATCGTTGCACTTAGTGCCCAATGTCAAATTTCTATAAACCACTTTTTAGATTTCACAAAATTATTTGTGAGGAGGGGTGTACAATATAACAGGAAGGTGAATAGAATATATACGTACATGCTGCAAGACAATTCCTGAAATTACTGAGATCATAAAGTAGATGCAAATAGACGCATATAATTAGAAATTGCCATCTACTCATTTATATGAAATGCAGGTTGTATTTGAACGAGGAAGGTAACTGGAAGGAGTTTGTTTGTGCAGATGTATTATGATTCGTTAACATTAGAAATGTGTCAAACTTTTTGTCAACTTATTTATTCTGCATACATACACACAAATACACGCATGCATGAATACATACATACATACATACTGTACATATATACAGGGTTCATAGCATTTTAACTGATTTAACGACAGTTGCCAAGCACAGATGTTACTTAGATGAACATTTGCATCTTGACCAACAGTGATTATTACTTCACATCTTACGTATGGTTTATAAGCCATTTCAAGAATGGTCATTACTGCAGCAATTCACACGGGAGTACTTTGTGTAATAAGGTTCCTTGGTGTTCAGTATAATGAGTGAATTACTGAGAGGGATGTCACATCCCTCGATTGCATGTAAAGATTTGTTGCTGTGCTGATGGGTTGGCTCTTTTGGCATTGTGGGCTAAGTGCTCTCACCACTGTATGCCAAGTGGTTGCTTACAGTTTACAGGAAACACCTATACATCACCCACGCCTGCCCAGAATACTGTGCTTATTACATCCTCACTGTTATATGGCCATTCGTCTAGTTCCTTAAGTAACTGCAGGCCCGTGAGCCTGACCCTTCAGCGGCCATTTGCTTTATAAAGGGTCTGCATTTACCAAACACGAACACAGAGCTAAAATAGGACTGATTTCACTTTATATTGTTCAAGCTTGGAGAGAGGTTACAGCCTACTATACCATTAGCTACTCACAGATGTCTGTTTAGACCAGGCAAACTTGTCAGGCTTTTAAATCGTCACTCAAAATACCCTTACCCACCTACTGTTTTGTGAGGGTTAAACAAAGACTGTGACAAGCCTGCCTGCAGTTGTTTCAAACACAGCACTTGCCAAGTTGTTGAGAAAATAAACACCTAAAATTGCATTGATAAAATAATTATAATCTTTCAGTTGCGTTTGTAATGTTATATTATGTTGCGGTTCATCTGCAGCTGTGCTATCAGCTTGGTTTTCGGTTTAATTTAGCTCTGTTTAAAAAATAAATCAGAAGGAAATAATTGCCCGACTGGATATCGAAGTACGCTATCTATTGAATGTATCCGCCTCATTTCAATTCGGGTTTGGTAAACTGGGGCAAACCATTTAAGCGGAAGAAATTAACAAGAACCCCGGTATCTGTATCTGCTGTACGGGGGAAATATTGATCCGTTAAAAATTCATGAACCGCTGCAAAGCTCTTGACTTCTATCACTTTAAATTGGACACCAGGCAAATGCACTTTCCTCCCCAAAGTCTTAATACGGGGGGGGGGGGGGACTATGTGATCACCTGAGCATTGAATTCAAATGGGATATCTTCCCTTTAGTGTTGATGGAACTTCCGCCTCAGAATTCAGAACATTCGGTGTGATATAAAGGGATCTTTGTTACAATGTGGTATCTACCGGGGGGTGGGGTGGGGTTGATTACACTCTCCAAACACTCGTACAAGACGTACATTGTTTGGATATTGTATTTCAAAACACCCTATATTTATTTTGTGGGTAGCTGATTTTGTCTGTAGCAAGTACTTCATCAGTTCTCTTCAGCGTTTGCTAATATATTCGAACTGACAAACCCTTATAAGCACTGTGCTTTCATGTCAAGGACAATATTATGTTTGACGCTGGAGACTTACAATAGATCCTGAATAATCTTTAGATTTGCATTCATTTTCTTCTATTTCAGTAAAGTATAATTTGGTGTGACACATTCTGTATTCTTTCTCTTATAAACCATGCAAACTTTATCTGTTAAGAATACCAAAGAATATAGAAATTGCATTGCATTTTATTGCAGTCCATATAGTGGAAACAGGAGATAATAGATTAGTAATAAATGAAATCACAATCCATACTGGATTAAGATATCCAATGTTTGCAGATATGCAGTACGGGATGCTCACCATAGGTATTTCCACTGAAAAACAAAGAAGGAAAATAAATAAGCCATTTCCTATTTAGTAATATATTCTTTCACTAACCAAGGACCTGCAGAGATTACACAAAGGCTTACAAAATGTGAAGCAGTGTCTTACATTAAATATTTGCTTCACTTTTCATTACATTTGTAAAATAATTTCTAAATAAATTAAGTGCAGATACTGTATTAACAAAAGTGAAGGTCGATTTACAGCACCGGCACACTTAATCCAAATGAGGATGCACTGGGTCTCCAATTAATACCATTTAAATTGGACAGTAAGAGGATTTAGAAACTCACTAAATGTAATGACACTCTTTGAGAAGCAGTTATCCTATAATTCTCCATGACCCTGCATGCCAAAAACCAACATAGTTGTTTTGTGGGTGTATATCCCAGATATTTAAATTTTTTATTCTTGGAAATCAAGCATTTTGCAACATAATATAATCAACAATGATGTGTTGTACACTTGCTGTAAATAAATTGCTATAATCATCCCAACAAATATTGAAAAAATGAGCAAAAACCCCTGAAGTCCTATGTAGATATAAAATATATTTTCACAGAGACAACAGGAATTCCATGCAAATGTTATTACTATATTCACATACCTTGTAGCCCAACTGAATTGATGCAGCATCTGGCTTCCTTAATGAATATTCAAACCGCTATTTTAAGAATGAAAATGATGGCACACAGCCCCACTGATATATTTTTACCTTTACCATTAATATATGATATTGTTTCCATGGCTTAATCTATGTGTGGATGTCTCCCTAACATATTGAGTAAAACTGTATTTTGCTCATGATCGCCCCCTATGAAGAGGGCTGGTATTACTGGTGCAGGTTTTTTGGTTGGATAAAACAGCCATTTTCATGGTGTACTGTCCAGAGCATTAACATATTACTTGAACCACCATTAAACCCTCTTATTCCAGGTGCTCATAATAGATGAAATTATTAATTTAATCTAATCTGCCTCATCAAAATTCCAACATTTGAAGAAAAAAAGTGATGATTAGAATAATGATTAGAATAATTAATATTTTAATGAGTGGGACGGAAGGTGGTGTGGGCACCAATGGGTGTTAATGTATACATTCATGAATTTCACATTGTCTCTTCTCAAAATATTTCCCTCTCAAATGCAATAATAAAACTGAAACAGGTCAAATTATTTAATTATATCTTTGAATATCAGTAGGTAATAATAAAATAACTTTTTATTTTTAGATTTTTAAGAGAACAATCTTAGCCAATGCAGTTCCAAAAGAATTTTTAAAAAAGAACAGCACGTCCTTGTTCAACTGTGAAATTGGTCAAAATAATAACAAATAATACAAAAAACAAATAATAACTTAGCCTGCCAATGCTCTCATTCACGTTTTCTGCTTAAGTTAATAAAGAAATTCCAAAGTTCATACTGATACAAGTGCCAAATAATGGTAAAACCTAGAGTCTTTAAAATGAATTTGTTTGAGTCATGGGGATTACGCTTTGGCCCTTACTGTCTTCATTCGTTTTCAATGTTGCCAGTAACAGTGGTTAGGTTTAGGTTACAGTTAAGTTGCAGTTAAGTTAGGTTTATCGCAGTTCTGCAGTTCTAAACTGCTCTTGGGTAATTACACTCAGAAATCAACCAAATTGATTGTGGCATATATGAGTCAAACCTTTGCTATATTAGGAGCTCACCTAAGTGGACTTTGCAATGTCAGTGAATAGAGATCTGCAGTGGCTAAACATCCTTTGAGTACTTCACACCCAAATCAAATTGTCTCAAATGTTGGCACTGTTACTAGTTCACCTCAATGGACATAAATGTCTTTAATGTCAGTGAGCAGCAACTGTGAACAGCACTTGACATAGATTTTTTTTTAAAACGTGGACTTAATGTGCTTTACTCATCGGCCTGGAGGGTGGCAGAGCACTTTTATTTGAGCGATATGAAAACTCTTTTTAACCTGCGCATTGACTAAAATGATTGGCCGCTGCATTAATGAGAGGCAAGTGCTTGCATATGACGCCTGTGTGATATTGCACCCTGCTGATCCTTTCATAGTGTCCCGTGAATCCGATGATAGCAAGTGTTATAAAAGCCGGGTTTGGTATGCACCTCATGGTAGAGAAAGGAATCCACCCTCTTTGGAGACACACAAGCCGCTAGCCAATCAGAACTGTCGTACCATTACTAAGTTTCTGCAATTTAATCATAATGGAGTTTGATTATCAACCAGCTGTGGGTGCCCTGCACATCAGACAGGAGTGAGGTATTAATAACCTCACAAGCGGTTGAATATTAAAAGCAGTTATGAGCATTCAAATAACCCGTTGCTTTCATTTAATACGGTAACCAAAAACAAACTTGTCTTCACACCGATTTGCCGTCAACATTACGGGGCTAAAAAAAAGGCAGTTTGAGATATACACCAACAAGACATGTTTAAGCCTTTAGGGAATTTACAGCCGTTTTGCAATTGTAGCCCAATGTTTGTTTCAGGTTACAATTGTGGAGTCTAAGAGTACAGCGTGTTAGCCTTTAAAAAAACATTCATCTTGTTTAGGTTTTGAATAAATACGCGCGTGTGGAAAATGAGAATTTCAGCGGCATGTCTTCGCCTGGAGGGGAATCTGTTTCACTCCTATTGAAAGCTGCCAAGGAGATGGACGGTGAAGCGTAGTCAGCTGCATTTAAATCTCTGCATCCTCTTTGGCTGCTTTGAACTGTTTGCTTTGAAAAACTAAATGAAAGGTAGCTGACTGTGGAGTACAGTGCATTCTGCGATGTGGGGCCTTAACTAATGGCGTAGCCTACTCTGCGGCGCATGAAAGAGACATTTGCTATACAAAGCCACGAGTTATCGTATATAGTACGGCTTTGTTCAGGTGGCCTTCGGGACTCCGTGAACACATAATTCTCTCAGGAGATCACCAATCTAAGCTGTTTAAAATGAAAAACGCGTGTCTATTCTGCATTGATAATTATGCATAATATGCCAATGTGTTTTGGGCCGCATGCAAAAAGGGACTTATTGTCAGATGATTTTTAAATGCCAAAGCCCTTCATGTTTTGCAATTGACTGTAGGCTACTTTGTACTGAACTGTGTTGATTGGTGAAAATTTGGTAGACGAGAGTACTGTTGACTCTAATTCCGGTTGAGTCACCGCCAGTATTGCTCTGGCTTTGATTATGTTTTAAAAAACGTATTAGAGGATTAAAGAGAAATTAAATGCAAAAATGGGTTGAGGCCTTTAGGTGAGAGTACAGTGTGAAAGCCTTGTTCCCCTGCTTAAAGCGGCTCTTCTAAGAATATGAACCAGAGCACAGGCAATTTCCCTCCTAAATGTTCAAACTCCATCACACTTTATTCACGATTAGCAATGTAAGCATATAATCAGTGATAAAGGTGCGTCTCCTCTCCATATTTCAGTGGGTTCTTGAAAACAATCAGGAGAAGGGTGCTAGCCTTTGCTAGGCTAGGTGCTAGGACAGTAGGCTGCTAAAAACAGAAAAACAGTTTACTTCAGAAAATGTCCTCATTGGCTCATTAAAAACCAGGAATCCAGCACCATAATAGAATAGCAATACAACAAGCATTTAAAGTTCACGTTGTCGGGCGAGATATTTTCATGGGGATATCTGGAATCCATTGATTTTCTGTATACCACTGTGAATATCTTAGAAATATCATGGTTGCATTGGTTAATTTACAATGAATTTCATAGCTCCCCTGGCCTGATTCATACAATACATGTTCACAAAACTGTTGCGAGTGGATTTGTGTGATTTTCTGCTTTTAGAGTTCAATTAACCTTTTTTCTTTAATGATTTAAAGAGTTTTGTGTGCTTGTTGCAGTACACATCCAGATGGCCACTTAAAATTGTAAAATGAATCACAAGTTGATCTGACACAGCACAACTCAACAGCACAGTTGGAGCACAGTTAATGCATCTGGGAGTGCCAAGCCCCTGTATAATGGCTTTATGTTTTTTTCTTTGTTTTGTTTTTTTGTTAGTCAATTATAGTTGAATATACTCTTATCATGTCTTGACCCCTTTCCCCATTACGCCCATTTAATGTGAATAGATAATGCACTGTGGACTTGCTGTCTTTAAGTATTAATGACTACATCAGCAGTTCTTTGAAATTAGAAGTGCAGACACAGTTTTCCTTATCAGTTAAGGGTGTCCACAGTTCTGCTACGTCTACAGTAGTTCACGGTGTAAGCGATGGGTCTTGTAGAACCAACAGAGATTATAGTCAAAACATCCAAAGGAAGAGGGATTGCCCGGTCCTCACCAGTATACGCTATTGTATAATGCGCCTTGTTCTTAAGCAGGCATCGCTGAATAATCAGTGAAGCATCAGAAAATGTCAGGTCAGTAATTAGAACTTTTACTGTCTTCAAAAACGGTGATACTGATTTTCAGTGCTTGATAATTTCAGATCTACAGATAATTGGATCTCTTCACTTTTAATGAATAGCCCGTCTCTGCTGAGATACATCGAGGAATGCGAGCCTTTAAAAGGGACGTTTGACTCTATCGTTGCTGTTTGGATGAAGCGTGCATTGTCAGGTTTATGTCCATCACTCACGATTTTCGCCGAGAAATAGAATTCGCTTTCACCGAGAACTAATGCAATTTCTCACATGGATTTAAAACAAAGTCTTAAATTGAGTCTCATTTTCAATGGGAAACATACAGTTGTGCACTTTTGGCCAGCTTGGGGTTTCAGTGTTTATTTCAATAATGTTGTTGAAGAGGCAGCAGTTTGAACTTGAGTGTGGGGATGTTGGAGGGTTCTGGTGTGTGGGGTGGGCAGGGTTAGTGATAATTTATTTTGGGTTTACTTTCCCTCCAAACTGAGAACGATTAAAGTCGTTCTTGTCAGATGCTTGTCTCGTTTACGCAGAAAAGAAGATGCAGCATCAAGATAATCAACTCTTTTGCATAACAGCAATGTCCTTGTGATGCATAGCCATGCTAATGTGTCATAGCAGCATTGTAGCAGCTGCTATAGATACCATATTTCTGTCCTCGTGATTCGTTCACGTGATTCGATTCGTTTTGATTGCCGATTCCTTTTTTTTTTGCCCGATTGCTTACTGTTTCATCACCAACTTTTGTTTTGTTTCCAGTGGAAAATTTGCCATTGAGTGACACTTGCCGGTGACAGAGACCAAACAGAAGTGAGAAAGAAAATAATTGCTTGTAAGTCACTTTTTTAGCTTTTTTTTTGGGGGGAATGGTTACGTCTGTCAATCGTAGGATCAGGTTGCCAAGATGAATTCAACGCTCTTATTTTCAACGTATTTATTTATTTTTTTTGTGCTGGACTGCCTGTCTAAAGGACTTTCTCTTCCAGACATACCATTTCCTCGGAGCAGTAATTTTGAAATCAGCCGTGTAAATGTTCAGGCGACCCCTGAGTGGCACGTACGTAGGTGCCTTTGTTTTTCATCACAGATTCTAAAGAGTCGAAAGATTAAGATTGGCGTATTCGCGAGAGGTGCTTCAATCAGCCGAGGTCAGGCCGCTGTCGCGGCGGTGGGGTTCACCTACTTCCAACGGGCTGACCTTTCACGGCCATTTAAAGAGTTTGAATATTTTTAATTGATCCCTCGGTGAGCATGAAATCGAGGAAAAACAAAGGGGCTTTGCGCACGATGAAGGCCCGGTTGCTTCTCCCCGTTTCCTCGCGATGTTTACAAGCCTAATCATAGTTAGGCGCACGGGGGCACCCGAGCGAACGGCGTCGCGGGAGCCGAGAGTCTCTACTGTATGTGGAAGAAAGCCCGTGCAGCCAGCCCCCCGTGCGTCAATCCCCCCCTTCGATGACAGGCGAGGTCCCCTGACGGGTCACACCCCTGGCCAAAAAAGGAGAAGCAGTATGCAGCTGGTGCTGGGGAGCTCTAAGAATAAACCGGGCCGGGGGAGTAATGGATAAGGTTACCTTGAAGCCCCAGTTCCAGGCTTTCTGACCCATGCCCATGAGAGGTAGAGCTAATACCGGGGGCGAAAATCTCCAGGCTGCGTCCGCTCTTTCCGCCGCCTACGCCCGTCGCCTTCCCTCTCTGGCTTTTTCTCTGTCCTCGATGGAATTATAAGCCGTTTCCCTGGAGCCCACCCCAACGCCCCCACCCCCCCCACCCCCCTGCTCCCAGACGCCCCCCCCTACCACAGGGCGAAGAAACAGGATGCTGTGAGGTGCTCTGCAGCCATTTTAGTTTTGGAGAGTCTGGACATCCAAGCCTTGGCAACAAGTGACTTCTTTGGGTAAAAATAGGGCCGCCGCGCCGCCTTGGAGCCATAGGGCCGCCACAAAATTCATAACTGCAGCCAGGATTAGCAAGGAGAAACCAGTTTGTTTTTTTTTCCTTCTTTTTTCCTTTTTTATTTCTAGCAAAAATATATTTTTGCGAAGGGATTACACTTTGACTAAAGTTCTGCGTTCGCTATGATGGAGTCCGTGACCGAAGGTACTGTATCAGGTTTGGCTGTTTGCGTTCTTGGATTTTGAGTTTGAAGTCTAAACTCTCCACATGGATATCAGTTGCCCCAGTGCATGCTTTGCAGTATGGTTACGGCCCACACTCACAGCACGGAGTTGTGTATGTGTCAGGATTCGCAGTGTCTAAAAATACTGAGTGTCTTACAGCTCAACGGCTTTTTGCCTGGTTATCATAGTTATCATAAGTGCATGAAGAATACATTCTGAATTAATAATAAAAGCGTGAATTACATTCCAACCTCATGTACATAATGGTGGACATGAAGCTGTACATTTTTGTAAATGACAAAAATAAGCTTAGGTTTCACACAATTTAAATGCAATCCCATAGTGAATGGAAAAAAAAGAACAAAATAGTATATTTTAAAGCATGTCCTTTTGATGCAATGCTACCTCACAATAATATCAGTGTGAAGATATTATTCTTGTTGACTTGGACCAGTAATGGTTTTAAACCCTTTTTAAACAACTTTTATTTATTACTGTGTCACATTCTGTGTGTAGCAGCATGTAAAAATTGTAAAAGGCTTAGGAAAGGATTTGAAAATATTGAGTGGATTTTTTTGTTTTTGCTGACTAAATCATTAAAAGGCCTCATCTAAAATCATGAAACAATCCATTTGTTGTCATGGATATCTGCCGTGAGTCAAAATGGCAGTTGCCACAAGCAAAATCAGCTGTCTGTGGTTGGCATTATTTTTCCACTGGGCTTGTCTGATAGGACAGGCGTGCTGACATGACAACGCAGTGTGTGCTTGTGATGTTTTCCACTTCGCACCCTCCTTACCTCCTTTCTGGAGAATGTCAGAGCACACAGCTGTAATCCCATGCCTTTGAAATGTTAAATCCACACTGGACCACTTTTCAACAGAGGTACAGGAGTAAAACGCACACGCACACATACACAATGAGCACACGCAAACACAAACACACCTTCACACACACAATTAAAATGTGAAAAGCGTATTGTTTGTTCTGTGCTTATTGTGTGATGGAGCGTAGTCAGAGCAAGCATATGGCGTGTGCACAGAGGGCTTCTTGAGTCAGCAGTTTGAGGGGATCTATAATCCCTGGGATGACACCAGGGGACTGGGTAAAGAGGGGTAACAGGTGGTCTGGGCTGACAGCGCTGGTCTCAGCTCTCACCCCCCCCCCCCCCGCATTGCCAGCGCTAAGCTATATTTCAGTGTGAGACTAGCTGCTGCCCCGTGTGACATACGCCAGTTGTTATGGTTGTGTTTTTATAGGACGGTGGTAAAAACAGCCATCATTTTGTACTGAAGCCTGGATGCACTGGTCAGCGGACAAAGCTATCTTGTGACCTCATCTCAGTGGAAGTTCATCGGTCAACCCGACTGCAAGTCGCTTGGTTAAATGGCCTTTTGTGAAAAATGTGGGTTGTAAGAGAAATGTTTTTATCAAATGACTTTGCAAAAGACAGTTCAGAGGAGCGTCTCCTTTCTGAATTATATTTACTTACTATCACTGTTTTATTAATTTAATTGCAATGCAATAATGCAGAGTTAAGACTATAAAGCAGGGGTCTTCAACCTTATCCCGCAAGGGCTGGTGTGGGTGCGGGCTTTTGTTCCAAACAAGCAGTTACACACTCATCAAGGATTCTACTCATCAAGGTACTTAGCAAAGACTCTAGTGATTGATTAGTAGAATCAGGTGTGTAACTGCTTGGTTGGAACAAAAGCCCGCACCCACACCGGCCCTTGCGGGATAAGGTTGAAGGCCCCTGCCATAAAGTATCTATAATTTAAAAAATCTAATTTCATAATTATTAAATTTGAGGAAGGACTGTCGCTATCACTTCTTGATAACACAACAGCATATAAGTACCTACAGCCTTTCGGTTTGTGTGTTGTTTAAACATTTTTCATTAAAAATGCATTTTATATAAATGTGATAATGATTTAATGTTGCTGTGGTAAGCAAAACATTTGATTGGTTCAAACAAGCCAGTGACATCTGACTGTAGCTCCACCTAATATGGGGTTCATGAAAGCTCATTAGTATTAATCTACCGTAGCAATGAGCATAGAGCAGTTAACACTGGAAATGATAGGAGCTGCTCAGGTGTGAAAAAAGAATAGTCTGGATTCTGGAACATTCCTTCTTAACCTTGTGGCATGTCTGATTTTATTTGCTGTCGCGTCTGCCTACAGTGCGGTTGTCAACAACGACGACCACTCTCATTGACAGCAAGAATGGGGACGTCGGTCACATGGTCAGGGTGTCGAAGAAGACCGTGACCGATGACCTGTACAGCACATTCAGCTCACCCATGGCATGGATCCTGGTCCTTGCCCTTATTATCACCTGGTCAGCGGTCGCGGTCATCATGTTCGACCTGATGGACTGCAAGGGCCTAACTGGTAGGTACAGTTTGCTTATCTGTTTTGACAGTTCTCAGTTTCCTCTCATGAGCCTTCTTTATCTGCGTTTTGTTTTCAAATTAGGAGCGAGTTTAGTGTCAATCCCATAGAAATTTGAAATGAATATAACTCAAAGTAATTAATTATATCTGGGTAGTGTTATTTTGGTTCTGTTTTCACCAATATTCATAACAAAGCTTTTATTTTTAATGATTGTCCATTTAGGGTTGCAACATGATCAATTTCAGGGATCTGAAGGAGCTGAACTATTTCATAATATGTATTTATACCAAGTCCACAGATGTAAAAAAGAAATGATTCAAGGAGCTAGAGGAATTTCCGAGCTTGTTGATTTCAGGCTGACAGTTTATCTGGAATGCCCAACTCTAACTGTGTGTGTGGGCCCCTAACACAGGAGACAGTTGATTGGCTGTGTTACTGATAGGCCCTGTAGTGTCAGAGACAGATAGGCTATTTCTTTTGCGGCTCCCGTTGCGTTCAGTGTTGCAGTCGGCCGTAATCGGAGAATGGACAGGATCCAAAAACGGTTGTACAGCCGTTTTAGTCTTTTTTAAAGGCAACTCCTCAAGCCTGATTGTGGCGATATTAGGAAATGATCTTGTGGGCGGATTGCCATTTGTACTGCATGCGTAATTTTTAAAAGTGTCTATGAGGAAGAACTTCTCCGACACTGTTTCTGTGTGATTATGCCGATATTTCAAGCCATTTTCACAGAAAATGTGCAGCATGAGAGTATTTACTTTGACTTGCAGGACGTGTACTCTGTATATCGATCGTTACAATTCATTACCTCAGCATTTGTGTACCATGTTTCATTTGCATTTCATTTCATTTAAAAATGTCGAGCATCGAGGCCTATCACATACATTTTTAAAACAATTTAATGGGAGTCTGTACATGGGAGTCTGTATAGCCCATGTACGTATGTTTACCCCAATGCCTGAATTTGCATCGCTGATGCTGAAGGGGGAAACATTTCTCACAGGCCATTCAACCCTGATATAATTTGTATACGCCCACTCCACTTCAGTTAATTATCATGACCGTGCTACTACTCATTCTCTCATTTCTAATAAGTTTCCCTCCTTTCTCCACCGTCCATTCCATGTGTCATCCCGTTGCCATCCTATAAAAAGACAATACATTTTACTGTGACGACCCCTGTTTGCCACCTGGTAAAAGACCTTCTGCCTCCGGTGTATTGCTGGTGTCTGCGTGTCTGCTGTAACTGTAGAAGTCTGTAGAGTGCATGTGTACAGGCTGGGAGCAATTGTCACACGGGTGCAGAGGATTTAACATTGTTTTTTTTTTTTTAACGTACTTGTTGTTCACGAAGCACTGGCTTGAGATCATCCTCATCAAGAAATTCTGGTAATACTTAAAACAAAAGTAATGCAATATTATGAACCATATTAGAATTTATATCTTATCCGATATGAGACCATTCTGTCTTTGAGACACCTTGTTATGAAACCACTGTGTGATTTCACAAGACCTAGATAGGAATAGTCTTATTCCATTCCCCAACCCTAAACCTCACACTTTAATTACACGCAGTAGCCTAGCATGTAGTGTTGTAGTTTAAAAATCTAATAGCTGAACACTGCGCAAGACGCATAGTGCATAGTAATGACCTCAATCATAGTCTCTATAGTATTTTTAGATATATATATATTTTTTCAAATATGTAATGTAGCTGACACTATATTTTAACAGAAATAGGTTATCCATGCATATTCTAACAATAAACCCAGTGTTGCTTTCTATGATAATTACTACATCTGATTATTGTATAGCAGCAATTTACAGATTTCTACCTCTGAGTGTTCCCTTTAAGGGGACATAATTACCCTTTCATGTTTATCTTATTTAATTAAATCAGTGTACGATAATTAGTATGTTTGCGCTTGTTCCAATTTAGTCTGCTACCTGAGATGAATGCTTGTAGAATGTTAGCCTTTCGTATTATTTAATATATGTGCCCATAGGTACACATTAGCATATTTGATTAAGCCATCACAGGCCGGTACGGTGCTTTATCTGATGCTATTCAGTTGGGACTTGTTTATGGCGTACGATTGTACACAAAGCACGGGCACAGAAAGATCAGGTTAAAAAGGAAAGCTTAGCTTTAACAAGGCGTAAAGCTGGGTTGACACCACGGGCGAATGTTCTGCTCTACTGAATGGCATGACAGCAATATTAAACCGGATATCATTGTTTCTCTGTGAGAAAAGGACGGCAGATTATCTAACCTAGGGGGTGAAGTCATCACTGGTGGTGACGGTGGGCTGATAGTAAGGTGAAATTCACTTGCAATGTGGAGGACCAAGGATTTATTGTGGCTTTTGTAACTGAGCTGATCAGAACATGAAAGGGTACAGGGAGTTAGGGAAGAAGCCGTTGACACGGAGAACATCTTTGATGATCTGGGAATGATGGGTAACTGTTGCTAGCGGGTTTAGTTTGCTAGCTGGTAGCTATACTCATGTTAACATCTAGCTGACTACACCTTTGAGCCTGTATGGCTTAAAGATATCGTTGTGTCAACTGTAGTGTCATAGCTAGCTAGTGTATTAGTCGAACATGAAAACAGTAATGTGTAGTATCCAAAATTTGCATGTAGGTTACTGTTAGCTGGAAAATTATTATTGAATACAAGTTCTGAGCTTGTTTTGTATTTTCAAAAAAGCTGAAGCAAATCATGGGCGGGAGAGGAAGTTGGAGTGGGAGAAACCAAATGGCTCCCAGACTCCTTATTGTTTTCATTTGTGCTTCCGAGCATGATGGGTAGACATGGGTTATTTTACCTCTGCGGGAAAAAACAGTTGTCGTGCCTTACATGCGGAATAACCTCATTTAAAACCATGTGTACTGTTAAATTTATTTTCCTTACTGGTGTGAAAGCAGCATAGTTTTGTGGGTTATCTTTTACCGGTTGAGCTTTCATGCTGCAGTTGAAAACAGCGTTCCGTTAAAGGTGACATTACAATTTCACCTTCATTCTATTAGATGTGGCCAGCCTCAGTTAATCCTGTGACAATTGCTCCCATATATCCATGAAACTTCACTGTGTGGATCACACCACACTCATGCAATGATTTGTTTAAAGCTGCTTTTTTTGTTCATATCAATATTAACAACACACTGAGGGGTGGATTCACAAAGGATGAGCTATGTACGCTAGATGTACCATGTTGCCTGGATTCTTGTGCAACTGTGACCACAATCAACTCAAAAATACAACCAGTTCAATAACCGTGTGCTAAATCTCTTATGCTAAGCAGTTACTCTTTTAGGCCAGTCAACCAAAACAGTAACAGTAAGTTGCAGTCTAGCAAAGAGTTAACACTGGAAATAACAATGCTTGATCAAAGCATCATGTGTCACAATCTTGACCCCAAAAAGGAAAAATTGGGACTGAGAGAGTATAAGTCTATAAAGTGGACACTGTATGCACAAGAAAACATCAATTCAGATGTGCCAGAAATGTCAGTTCAGGAGGTAATATTGTATGAGTCTATATTAAATTGACATAGCGTTGCTCACCTTGGGAAAGCACTCAAGTAGGATTGCAATCGCAAGGAAAATGCCTTTTTTAGTAATAAGATGATCACCGGGAGATGCAAAGAAATGATGGCCGGGCAGGGCAGGGCAGGAGATAAAATCGCTCACTCAGTGTGCAAAGCATGGCAAACAGACTGGGCTGTACCTGAGGAGAGGTCAGTGTCAGAGACATGGGGCATTTGCTGCAGATTCAGAGACAGCTGAGCTTATAACATTGCTGAGTTTTCTTTCAGTCTGTTATGAGAGCAAAATCATTGTCCAAAAATTTTTTTTTGGTCTCTTGATTTTCTGTCTTGTGACAAATCTATCTGAAAAACATGATTCGACATTGCACACTAGCCCTGCTAGAAACTAGATTGAAACATTTTGTTTGTGCTTCCAAATGTGTTTATTTTTTGTTAATAGCACCTTGCAATTAGTGCAAGCCTTAATGAATTTGTCGGAACACATTGCCTAAAAGTCACACGGATTGTGTGAACAACCCGTTGCGCATTAGCAGAATGCAGAAAATGACTTACAGATTCTATCAATAACCGGGAAATATGGCTTAAAAACTAATACAGCAGGTTCCACTGTGAATGCCTTTAGGGTGTCTGTGCTCTGTCACAAAGAAAATGACATCATACACTGAATCCACCCCTGACTGAGAACAAGTTTGTGTTGCTTTATTAACTGTTTGGCATGGAATGGTGACTGCTGGATGTGTGGAATGTCTCATGCGTTCTGTCAAGGAAGAAAGAGTCACTTGAGCAGGTATCCATTAATGATGTCCGATTCAAAAGGTATGACATTAAATATGCTAGTCCTTTCTGTGATTTCTCTAATGCTAATGGTTACATGTGGAGCGATGACCTTCCAGGCCAGTTGTCAAGGAATCTTTTGGAAGAGTTGTCATCCGTGGCTCAGAGTACCAGATTTTAATGACCACTTTGTGGCGGGTGGTTATGCTATTAGCGTGAAGAACTGACACGGACAGAAAGCAAAACACTAAAGGACCTTGGATACCAACTATCCACTATTGTGGGGGGAATTGTGGTGATGGACCGAAGATAATTCATTTTAGTAAGAAGGAGAACGTTTTGCACAAAAAAACCTGGTATCAGTTGTCCTTTGTCAAGGCAAGCAGTCATGGGATAGGCTACAGCTTTTATAAAGATTCAGTTCAATCCATTCAATCCTACTTCAAGTGGATATTGCCATCATTTAAAATACAGCCACATATGAATTTGACCCCAGTAAAATAACAAACAATAGTAGCTCAGTCTCTATCTTCTCTATGCATATATTCCCATATCTGTATATCCATTTTAACTTCAAAAAAGTGATTCAAGATGAACTCCATGAATATAGCAACTGCTGTGTAGACATTTAAACCTATTTGTAAATGTAAAGCTTAACTTAAACTTATTTAGTTTAGCTTTATTTAGCCGGAAATCTAGAGGAGATAAATTATAGTAATAGAAGTTGAGGCGATGAACCAGGCCTACAGCAACTTGTATTTTGTGCGTGTGTGAGCAGATCCACAGTTCAAATTTCTAGATATTTATGTCTGTTCATCAAGTTCTTAATAAGTTATACAAGAAAATGCATTATTTTACATCATAAAAGAGATTTATACAGTGCTAACCCATTCTAGTTGGAAAATAGCTTTATATTGTCATGTTGCAATTTTCTTTTGCATCCAGTGGAGCTGCCAAACTTTTAATGAGATTATTTTATTTTTCATATGGTCATGCCCTGCAAATTCTATCACTGATTGCATTTGTTTGTCAGATGGGGGGATGGGAGGGGGGGAAACACTATCAGAAATCAATCTGTGCCCCTCAAAGACTGGAGGGCGAGGGAATCATAAGATTGGAAATAGATACGTACTGTCTAAGCGGCACGTGTTATGAATGTACACACAAGGTTTTTTTGTCCTCCTCTGGAGAGTTCTTTAACCTGAGAGCATTATTCTCTTCTTTTCCTGGAGGGAATATGCTGTAGCCAGCAATTACCCATTCATTTAAAAATTTCATTTTAAAATCAGACAAAATAATAATTCTGTCCCAATCAGGGAATCTCAAATAATCATCTTTCCAGTGGTGGCCAGATATCGTTCATCTTAATAAAATTTGCATCTCATACTGAAATCCCGTTATGATATTTTGCCTGATCTTTTTTTCCTCAAGACTTTCTGAAATGAACAGCGGCGTAAGTGTCGTTGGAAGATAAAAATTCTCGATTTGTGGACAATATATTGTCAGAGGGCCATGGCCACCCTGTTCATAAGAATCTGACTGACGCAATGGCGTACTTAGATATTTGTGCGAGGCTCTCAACCCGTTAGATTCAAACCTCGGCTACAGACGGTACGTTGTCAATTACTTGATACAGACAGAGCCAAATCCAGTGGTACTGCGAGGGTCATAAGATGCGTTTTCCTCTGTGGCATTTCAATAAAGGGCACATATTTTAAACACTAAGCAGGGGCCGTGGAACAATGGCCAGTGTGTTGGCTGTAAGGAACAAGTTCCCTTTACGCTGTTCCAAACAGTGTCTGAGAGCTATGGCAACCTATTGGACCATTGTCGGGGCTCTACTGAGCTCTCTGAGAAACAGAGTTCTCTCGTTAACTCTTTGTACTGCCAGAGGAAGAAGCAGGCACGCTAACCAGTAACCACCGCTGTCGATCTGTCAAAGAACTTATGAAACACAGGGACGTTTCCCTCCCGCGACTGCGTTGCTGGGCAACTTCACCGTAGGGTGCCAGTTGTCCTAATTCCCAGAATAAAAAAAATTTAAAAAAACGCATCCTGTGTTTTGGGCCTGAAATTTTACATCATTAGGGACATGAAATCGTACCCTTTTCAATATTTTTTTGTTACTCTTATTAAGGTTGTTCCTCCCTTCTTTCTGTGGCCGATTGCCATCAATTAGCCGGCTACTGCGGCATCCGGCACCACGCGAGTATCCCGGCTGTGTGCGGAAAAGAAATTGTTAAGGTCTGAAGTGCAAGCAATGTGCTGAATACTGTTTTTCAAACTGTTCGGGGAGTAGGTTAAAATGTTAATCAAACAAATGTCACTGAATTCATCAGGATTTCATTAGCATTCAAATTTTCCACGGGCCTATTCAGAGCTCGGCCGCCGCTGTCCTGAATGTTGATGCGTTGTTGCACTGTACAATGCAATATGCAGCGTGGCGGGGAAAACAGCTCCCCGGTGGTTATTGGGGCATAGCATTAATCAAACAATATCAATTATGTTAATATATTTAGAAAAAGGACTCGCTGAGACATGTCGAAGCCGGCACGCTGTATCACAGGTCAGCGGAAGAGGCAAAGAAAGAAATGAAAGTGATATAATGGAAGCAAAAATTAGCATCACCTTCGACGAGGGTAGATGCGCTCGCACGATCCGTCAAGTACCCCCCGACTCGAGTCCCAGGCAGGGGCCCGGGTGTGGTAATAAAAAATTAAATCGGAGTATTGATCGACGAGAAAAGGCCGTCCGGCCCGCCATCTTGGCTCGGCCGTTTGTCTTTTCGCTGGCGTTCCGCGTGGATGCGTTTGAACCCACCGCCACCCTCGCGGGTTGCGATGCGCGGACGACTGGGGATGACTGTTGTTGGGCTGCGGTTTTTGTGTGTGTGGCCGCCGCTGCTTCGCTCGTGCACGCTTCGCCCGCCTGCGGGCCGTTCATTCCTGCCAGATTATGCATGCGGTGGAGACATTTCACTGCCTTTGTCACAACCCAGACTTCTGCTCATGTGTCTCTCATCCTAACAGGGCCACGCCCAGCCGGTTTCAGCAAAGCAATAGAGGAGGCAGAGGGGCCTAGAGGCAAGACCCACATATGATGTATTTAACCTTGCAGTGACTCTGTAGCAGCCCTTAGCAAGTTTGGGGTTGCGTAATCAACTAACACACGAATAAAACACGTCTGTCCTTACCCTTCAACCGAGACTGACACCCTGTCACAAGTCACGACCGTAACACTCTTAACCGATTCCTTTAAAGGTGACCTTGATCAGAGTAAAGTATACATTAACCGATTACTCGTCTAATGCGTTGATGTGATGATCTAAATAACTTTTAATGGATACCTTTTACGGATAAATTTTAATGGATTAACCTTTCTGAAAATAAAACCAAAAATAATTGTCATTTTTGCTGTTCAAATGCAGTGTCCCTGCCATCAATATCTTAACGTCTTGTTGAGGTTAATATTTACACTTTCTTCAGCATAGGAATAATAATACTTAGTCGCTATATAAACAACATGAAGTATGTATACTTCTGAAAATCGTGACCAAGTTTGAGATCTGCTTGGTAAGTGAGGTGTCTGAGAAATCGTGTGTCTGCTGCATGCTTGCCTATTGTGTATGCATATTTTTAGCTTGTGAAAAATAAATAAATGTTTTGATGTGTCTTGGTCATGGCATTTGCCTGTTGAGCATCGCAGGTACAAAGGTGGTAAATACTGTCTCAGAAAGTACTAGTATCCTATCCAGATAATATTAAGAAATGTTATCATCTCCAAATATGGCACATTTAAATGTTTTATTCAGAACTGTAAAATGTATTTTTTCCCCATCATAACATTTCATCGCTACCCATCATAATGATTTTCTGCATATATGCATTCCCTCATTTTATCTCTTTCTTTATTGGGGCGGTTTGGCAGGTAAAACATGCAAATTTATTTTCTGTCACAGTAGGGTACTTGTTCTCTTGCATTACGAGGAATATGTTACGGCATTTGAAAGACTACATGCACTTTCTTCTCTAATGTATGTGTTTGGCCATAATGCTGTTATTGTTCTTTTATGAAATGTATGAAATGAATCAATGGTACTGTATGGACATGGAAATACATCTGTGTTTTGCTGTGTATTTATGTCATAATGACTTGCAAATGACGCTGAGATTTGAGTTCAGAATGTTTTGACTGCTGTCAGTGTTGTGTCGTCTCGATAGACCGGTTTGTGAAAACTGTGCATTTTCAGTCATTTAGAAGGGTTTGAGGGTCATTATGTGAGTGCGTAAAACCCAAGGAAAGTGACTGGTTGGCTGTACAGTGCGTAGCAGTTATGAATTTCTTTCCAGGGCAATTTACTTGTTCTTGCTATAGGTCTAGCTAAACTCATTATGTGAGGCCCATTTCCGAATATAAATTAACTTGTTCCTGAAGAAATCTCAAATGGATATTTAAAAGTTCTAAACATAATTATACAGCAAACTGCAATTTTAGTAGAATAATTAATTAGTTATATTAGTAGAATAATTAATTAGTTAATTATAATAGTTAATTGTAAGATTTTGCCATAGTCCTGTGAAGCAGTGTTCAGCCAATGAAACGCCTCCCCTGATCTCCGCGACCCTGTGCTCCCAGGAAGCATTCAGGAAATTGGCTCTGACCCCATGAAAGTTGTCAACGATGCGGTGGAGGAGTCCTCGGACTGGATGAACACAGTGTTGACCTTTGTGTCAGACCTGCTAGCGCCGGAGGAGGATGACTACGAAGGTATTAGCAAAATCGCACCACACTTTCCAGAAAGCGTGTTCCGGGAATAGCTGCACAAAGAAATGAAAGGCGCAGCTGAAATCGTACACAAACAGAACACCACTGAATTTCTAAAATGATCCTTGGCCAAGTTTTTACCTGGCAGGTTTTGGAAGTACACTAACAGGAGTGTTACCTCATTAAAATTGGAGCAATTTGAATTTCTGCCCATAGTTCATTTAGAACCACTAAGTACTGAAGTACTAAGTAATGTTTTAGAATTAGTAATGGTAGTTGCATTGGTAGTTTGCTATCACAAACTGAACTGTACACAGTCTTAGGTACATACAGAAAAGTAGAAACAATACACTGACAAATACCATAAAAAGTGCTAAATATACAGCATAAGAATAAAAAGTAAGAATAGGCACATATGTACATTATGTTATGCTATGCTAGGGAAAGGGGCTGGCATATGGGGAAGCTTATGGACAGGAGGCGATTGCAGCAGACTTTACAAAGGTGTACAGCAGTACACAAAGCCTGCATCAGTTCTGTCATGAATGTAGGGCTCTGTATGACGAGAAACCCCAATAAGAATTAAATATATTTTATTTAGTATTCATACCATCGCACCCAGGTATGAGTCAGAGAGAGTCACCACTGCCTACAGAGACTTATACTGCCACTGCAACCTCAACTAAATATGGGACACTTTTTTACAGCTGTTCACAAAGAAGAAATTTGAGACTGAAGAGAAAGACTGTATAACCACAATGTGAAACCCTAACTGTGTAACGTGTGATTGTAAACAAGAACAATAATAAAATCAACGGAAAAAAAGCACAAGCCACCGCATTTTTCATCCATCTATCCATCCCATCCTGTCCCACATACAAACCCTCCCCCCCCCCATTACACCCCCACGGGACTCCTCTGTCACCAGCCATTCTGCACGTGGTCGTCACTGCACCTCACTGGTCACGCTTCGTTGCTTGCTCAGGGCCCGCCACGAATGTGTGTAGCACACACTGGAGCTACGCTTCAGTGCACAGAAGCACATCCCGCACAAATCACAAGACATCCCCACCAAGGGAGCACGTAGAGCCTTTTCCCATCCCATTACCCGTAAGGCGATGACAGTAGGGAATGTGAGATATTCCACACCCCTCCTGCTGCTTTCTGTCAAACAAAAACATCTCTCTTATTTTTGGGAACGACCCTGTCAACGTGCTTGCTCTTGGTCATGGAGCAGGGTGAATATCCCAGATAAATACTGTATACAGAAACAATCCAGACTCCAGCATCAAAAACACATTTGACTTTGCCTTTATTGGCTTCCTTTTTATGAATTTAAATAAATCCATATTTTCAAAACCAATCTTACTAGAGTGGAGTTCCAGGCATGGAGTTCCCTCAGAACTTGAAAGTGTTTGAAGCTTTTTGACAGTGACGTCAGCATGCATTCATTTATTTTGCTTCAGAGATATTGAGGAGCTTGATAAGGCATAATTGCACATGCTATGTCTGTTAATCAAAGGTAAATAATGCATTATAATTAAGGTTGGGTGTTAAAATATAGGTCACAGAGCAGTCATGGCAAAGTTGTTGTAAATCGTGGACAACTGGGGAAAAAAAGCAGCATAAATCATGGCTTGTTTAAAAAAAAAACATGAATTTATTAAATAATCAGCAGCAGTGGCAAACGATTGAAATAACATGTGCAACTGTAGCAACAGTAGCACGCGCTTAAAGTAAAAAAAAAGAAAATCAACAGGTAGTTGCCGCTAGGTGCAAATACAAGTAAGATTCATTGATAGGTTGGTGCATTTAATCGCTTCGGTTCTTTGCCTTTAATTTAATGGAACGTCGCTAGAAACAGAGCATGCTTAAACTTCATTACTAAATAAGTACTAAATAAGACAGGGTTATCGTGTGTCTGTTTTTCTTTCTCTAGTTAGTCTTGGTACAACAGGTTGTACGTTGTGAGGTTTGACTCTTTGACGGAGCACCTGTTGTCACTGACAACATTGCCGTAGTGGGGGATGGAGCGCTCGGTATGAACAGGGGGCCGTCAAACATCGGATAGCAACAACCGGCAAGGACGGGAAATTCGATCCCAGCGCATTCCAGAATCTCTATACATTGCTGCACTTTGTTTCTCCCAGCATTTGGCAATACGGTTACAATGCTTAGGCCTATACGAATCACACCGTATGTTAATGTTGACAATGCAAAACTACTGAAAATCACGGAAAGCACTAAAAATGGGGAATCGTGAATCTGGCAAAAAAAAATAGAAGCAAAAACCACAGAATCTGTGCAACCAGCGGCTTCCAGCGTGACAAACACCCAGCCATAATTATAATTGCTTCAGCACTGATACATAATTTATGTTGAACATTATATTCTTAAACTGGGAAGTAATTCTAGTCAACCGGTTGCATTATACCTTAGTAACAAATTTAATGAAACAGTGTTTTTTTTTTCTCTTAAGTTAAAAACTTTAATTGATTAAAATTTAATTGATTCCTTAAATATTTAACTCATTCTGCAAAACAAGAGGATTAGATTCAGTCCAAATGCATTTTTATAAAATCATTTCCCAAATCTTTTTTGGGGGTACTACAGCTTTTCCAGGATGCCCCTAAAATTATCATCATTATAGGTTTTCAGTTGATTAGTGAGGAATGGATTTGGTGACGATAGAGAGCCATTAGTGTTGTGTAGCAGTGGGCCACAAAAGTTGGCTCTACAGCCTATGATTTTCGCCAGCCTACATCACTGTGACCAGAAGTCTGCAGCAGCTAAATAGTTGGCTTCATTGCACCCAGGGAAGAGAGGGTTTAATTCAGCTACAGCTTCTCTTGTTACTGCTATATTTACTCCTCCCAATGACACACCAGGCATCCACATTCCCCCAGTTATCACCGATGAGAGATAATCCTCCCCTCTGATTGCCTCTATATCTGCCATATTAATGTGTGGCTTTAAGTGCAGGAAATAGTCACTGATTCACAGGAGAGTGCATCGGAGGTGTACACATGCTCCTGCTCTCATAATAAGGACAGCACAAATGGGGAGCGCAAAATATATATTATTTTATCACTATTTTAACAACATGGTTTGAACACGAGGGGTCACAAACTACCAGCTAAAAGTGGAAAAATACCAAACAAAACAAGTCTTTACATATGGCTCTGGAGTGCTGTGTGTTGTGTTTGTGTGTGCGTGTGTGTGTGTGCGCGTGTGTGTGTGTGTGTGTGTCTGTGTCTGTATAGCACATTGGATTTCAAATGAAGTGCAGCAGACTGTCAGCTTCAATTTTAAGGTATTTACATCCATATCAGGTGACGCGTGTAGGAATTTCAGCCCTTTTTATACATAGTCCTCCTCATTGTAGGGGAGCAAACGTAATGGGACAAATTAACATAATCTGTCAAGTCATCATATTTAGAACTTTGTTGCAATTCGATGACTGCCTGAAGTCTGCGACACATAGACATCACCGGACACTGGGTATCTTCCCTGCCAGCCAGGCCTGTACTGCCTGTGCTGAAAGTATTCTTTGGTCATCCACTACAGTGGTCTTCTGTGGTCTTGTTTGCTGTTGCAGAGCTCACCAGTGCATTGTTGCTTCCTAACAATGTATCAAACAGTTGATTTTGGCACACCCAGTGATCTGATTTTTCGGCCTCCTGATGGCCTGCTGTACTGGCACTGACACTTATTTGGTCCTCATTTTGAGAGACAACAGCAACAAATGCAAATTCCACATCTAGAATCAACTCTAGACATTTTGTTAGCTTTCTTGAGCATGAATGAATGATGCACACAGACACACAGCTGACCAAGAAACAGCTGTACAGCCAATTGTCCCATTACTTTTGCTCCCCTAAAATGGGGAACTATGTATAAAAAGGGCTATAATTTCTACAAACGACCACCTGATATTTTAAATCCAATGTGTTGGATTACAGAGGTTATTTTCTCAAAAGTGGAGTTCCTTGTGGCTTTGAATGTAGCAGTACCATGTGCAAAATTTAAAAAAATGAACCCATCTTTTTAAAGCTTGAACTCTTGAATAAAGTTAAAAACAGAGGTTTTTTTTGGACATTTGTCATTTTAACAGTCTGTCGTGCATAATTTGCCCTCTGTGGGTGAGCATTATAACGTGGTGGACAGTTCCCAGAAAGCTACAGAAAGTTTTGCCGTGCTTAATGCTGATAGCCATGCCACCAAGTACCCTGCTCTTTTCTGAATGGTTGAAGCTAAGCAGGTGTGGGTTTGGGTACCACTTGGATGGGAGACCTCTAAGTTGCTGCTGGACGTGGTGTTGGTTGGCCAGTCGGAGGCAATCTTCCCTCTGGTCAAATGAACCTCAATGCCCCAGTGCAGTGATGGGGACACTGTCGGAGATGTGTCTTTCACATGAGACATTAAACTGAGATCCTGACTCACTGTGGTCATTAAAGATCCCATGACACTTTTTGCAAAGAGTAGGGGTTTCCCCAGAGTCCTTGCTAAATTCCCAATCTGGCTCTTTCAACCTGCTACCTAATCATCCCCCAGTTCAATTGGCTAAAAATAGTTCTCTCCCTCTCCACCTCAGCTGATGTGTGGTGAGCATTCTAGCAAAATGGCTGCTGTTGCATCACCCAGGTGGGTGCTACACATTGGTGGTGGTTGAGGCGAGTTTCTCCCTCACCATTGTAAAGCACTTTCAGCGTGAGAAAAGGCACTTTATTGTTATTAATAACATTTCACCAGTTGTACATTAGGAGCAGATTGGTGGTCAGGAAGGCTGTAAACTTACTCATAATCCATCTGTGTTAACAGATGGTGTGTGCATGTGTGTGTGTGTGTGTGTGTGTGTGTGTGTGTGTGTGTGTGTGTGTGTGTGTGTGTGTGTGTGTGTGTGTGTGTGTGTGTGTGTGTGTGTGTGAAAGAGAGAGAGAGAGCTGATGGGATGTTCATATTGTCAATTCATTTTAGATTTGTAGTTCTCAAAAAAAAAGGATTGCACCTTACCATTACACCATGGTAGATAGTGACTTACATTTCTTCTCCCTGTCATCAAATATTTAAAGAATATAAATCCTCAATGAAAACTGAAAAGTCAAAAAAGAAATATGTAAGTACATGAAATCCTCCTTCCAGAGGATAAGCTTTTAAGAATTTTTGTTGCTGTCATTTATTTGCACTTGATGGTAACTCTATCCATCTGGTTAATCAATGAAAAAAATTCTGTACCCAAACAGGGTAAATCTATAAATCAAACCATACCCCATTGCAAACATCAAATACATACACATATCAACAATATTATACTTTTTTCACCATTTAATAGAAGCCCCTCTTCTCAAATCAGAATGTTCACTAATAGAGGACTTATGTTTCAAATTCATTTTGAGAATGTATTTTTAGAAACACAGATTTGTCAGATCAAATTGCTCTATGGATGCTTCAGGCTAAATTGGTAATCCATATTCATAATTAAAAATCTCTTCACTTCACAAAGGATTCCTAGCGTGATGTATGATTGCTTTGCTGTGTAAACCATTTGAGACTGGATATTTGGATAACTCCAATAAAATATTTGGTAATTTCACCTGCACAATTATTTGTATGCCAAGTCCTACGTTTAACATTTTATTATAGACAGCCCTTTAGTAAGTGCATTTATTTAATTATTTTTATTAATTTTATACTTCTGCACAGGGTAGATCTCTCTCTCTCTCTCCCCCCTCTCCCTCTCTTTCTCTACCCTCTCCCTCTCTTTCTCTCTCTAATCCACATGTATAATTTATTCAGTGTTCATAAATGTTTCAGAAGGTCTGTTGTGCAGGTTATTTCCTCACACTGACTTGTTTTTCCCTGTGATTCAGGTGACCCGGCACACGCAGTGAGGAAGAAAGGTTTGTGCTTACTCCTTTTTTCTTTATTCCGTTTTAATAATATCATTTCGCGGTTCTTTAGTAACGCGTGCGAAATCGAAGCGCGAGCCGCTGCAACCTCTTTGCTACAACGTTGCTTTTCTTTCCCTTCCCCCCCTTTTGCAACTCTTAAACAACAATAAATCAAATTACTTTTAAGAGAAGGAATAGGAGAGAAGCATTATGGGGGAAAAGGAAGAACGCATGTCCTCCTTCATAGCTCAGTACCTTGGGCGCACCTCGGGTGACATTTTCAGTGCTAATGAAGATATGTCGAACCAGGGCTTCATCGCCTCTAACAACCTGAAATTGCGGCATGGGCACTCAAAACTTCCACCGAAAGGGGAGGGGGCGGCCGCACACGAAACGGCTTGTGTTTGCTTCTACTCGACGCACGTCTCTGCCCTCCAGTCTCCTTTTGAAGAGTTGCATTATGGGACCTGAGGAGATCTGACGAAGAGCCGCTCTCCCTACCTCAGTGCTCAGGAATATTCATGAGCACTCAGGCCCGGAGCCTACTTTGATTGTGATAGGCAGCTGCTACGATGCCACTCATAACCATGGTGATTACTAGCATAACCAAGCAATAAATGGTATCATTCGCAATGAGCATTGAAAAAGCTGAATTACTTTAGGTTTAAAAATAATGCCAAGTGTAGAAATGAAACATATTTCTGTGAAATTGGAAGAATGATACATCTTGATTTTAAAAAAAACTGGCATTGGTAAAAACTCTGAATCAATTAACAGGGACACTGTATAAGGAACAACTTTCACAAACCTCCTCGTGGGAATCTATCAATAACTTTTTCCCCAAAAACCTATTATTATATGAAGTCTTTTTTCCTGTTATCTTTCATCTTGATAGATAGTAATATTGGTCTCATATCAGTAGCGAGTGAGCTTGAAATTAATTTATTGGTATCGGCCTGATGCTAAGCTTATGACCGATATGATGCCACAACATAGTACATGTACCAGAGAGGCGACACATAGCGAAGCCATACAGCCCTCTCCTTAATAAAAAATACTTAATAATAAAATAAGCTCACATCTATGCTCATCTACTTCTTCCATGGATGTCGGCATTTTTATGTAATACAAAATAAGATTTAAATCGGACAATGTGGCCAAGCAAATATAAGTTACAAATTCCCATGTCATGTATCCCTAATATCAATTTCAGACAGAAGACAATGAGAATTAAAGGCAATACATTGTCCATCAGATCTTTTTAAACCCTCCAATTCAAACTGGTTCTGTGCATACCTCCATTGCTCAGTGTTTACAAACTACTTCCCTCCAAGACTGGAGCAGTTTCTTTATGTTAACCCTTTGATGCACAACATATTCAAACCCTTTAAAATGCACAACGGGTCACAACTGACCCGTTTATGCACATTTTTTGGATTTTTAAAAATATGCATATTATATTACTAATTTTGTTAAAGTAATTGTTTTGGCAGTGATTATGACAACACAAGAATGCCTTGACATTTCAAATATTTTTATATAACAGATAAACATGAAACCTCAATATGAGTACTGTAAGGAACTGTAGTGAATGTAAAAAAAAGAATAAAAAACCTCAACGACCTGACATAAGATCTCACCAGTAACATGATCCTGTTCCTCAAAAAGTCTAAAAGGCCGCTGCAACTGTAAATCTGGAAACATTGTGCCGAGCCATGGCAACACTGTGGATGAATAAACCTATAAGCATGAGAATATTTTTTAATATGCACCTCAAAATAGCACGGGTCATTTTTGACAATTTTTACCCATTTTTATACGGGCTATTTTTTGACCCATGTCGTGCATCCTAGGGTTAAAAAGCCTGACTTAAAATAATGTAACTCTTTTTGGCCTTGTTTGCTTCCGAAAACCCATTACTTTTAAAGTACATTAAATGATAATATTTCTTAAAAGAAAAAAAAGCTACATTTCTATGGTATTTTAATGCAGAAAGCAACCTTTGTAAAAAAAAAAAAAATCAAACGATTTATTAGTGATTGCAGCGTCCAATGCTTCAAATAATTTAAGAGCACTGAAGAACTCAATAGCTGAACACAACACAAAAAACAAAAGATTATGCTGTATGCTGTTATGCATTTCAAGCACCTCTGCACCGTTTTGCACCTAGTGCTTCCCCACTAATGACATTCACTACTTTAAAAGGCACATTTATGCAAAAACGCATTGAGCGAAGTCCCATTTAAAATGCAGATATTTCCTCTCCCAGAGGACTGTGCACGGCCATTGACAGATAAATAAAAAATAGGTGACTTTAGAATTCCAGCATCTCAACGGGCACAGAATAAGGACAATAGAATTAATTGAATCATAATGACAGCTATGTGCTTGAAGGATCGCGATTTAAATTAAACAATGAAACTCTTTAAAAATATAGGACAGTATGATGGCGATGAAGAACGGGATGCTTATGATGATTATTATGGTGATGATGATGATGAGGAGGAGGAGGAGAAGCAGGAGGAGGAAGATGAAGAAGGTACAATGTTCTTTTTTCCAATTAATACATTTGTGAAAGATGTCTTTAAAAAGATTGCATTCGTTATTATTAATGATTAGTATCATTAATAATAATTAATTTCCAGAAATTTGTAAAATATGCTCTGCATTTTATAACCATGGCATTATCTCTAACAAAATATTTAGAATATTTTGCTATAGTTGCTATAGTATGCTATTAGTAGTCACTTTGCCCAACTCTGGATAACCAGCTACTTAACCAAGCTTAGCTTTTTTCCAGTAGGCTACTCATATAATAACCATCATTAACTATCATTTATAGTTAATCATTCATTCGCACATTTCAACAAAGCCTATTTAAGAATGAAAAATGTCCTACATTCATAACATCATGTGAAACTATGTTTTTCTACTTGTTATTTATGACACATTTCCCTTGGCTTCCAGGAGAATTTCTCCCATCTAGGATGAAAGGTTTGTTACCCGCTAATCCTTGATCCTAACTGTAAGGATGGGACGATGTATGTGGAATAAATACGTTTGCACTTATATTAACACATGCATTTGGCCACGTGTGGCATTTTGCATTATGCTTTAATAGTGTGTGGTCATTATCACTACCACATTGACTGATGAAGAATGAATCTCTTTCTGTCATTGATCGCCTGATAATGTGCTATTAAGGGCATGCCCGTGATTAGTTGTTCAATTTGTTTCATGACAGCCTAATCATGCACGCGGTGCTAATCAAGATCTAAGCTACTTCCATATTTGCTCTCATTATCTACTGCTGCATGAAGGAACATTGCACACAATGCAAAAAATGGTAATTTTGATAGGAGAACTGAATGTTGTTAGATAATGCTACTTTGTTGTGAACCGATTATTTCATACAGAATTTGTACGTTTTACTATGTAATCTAAATGCAATCACATAACACAATAGTTGAATGAGAAGTGTGATTCCATTTCTCATTATTTTGTTCTTTTTCTGTTTATTTATTGCTGTTATATAGGCATGTTGTTATTATCTTTAATTCTGAAACTATTGCTATATGCCAAAATAAAGTTAGGTCCAATTCACATAATGGCAAAAATACTACTTCTGGGGATATTTTGACAAACAACATTTTTCCGTTGTTTTATTTGCATGTCCACGTTCAGATTCAAATACTTATTACATTAAACAAAAATAAAAAATAAAAGTGTAATGTATGTGGATAATGAGTAAATTATATTATAATATTAATATTATTAATATTAATCACTGTCATCTAATACTGTATAATTTCCGGTATATCAACACTTTATGAACACTTTTCAGCAATTAATGTGAAGTATTTTTTTAGAGAGAAGTGGCTCTTCTAAAAGAGTCATTATATCACAACATTCACATTATTGCTGGCTACAAAGGTCATACTTGTTGTTTCTTTTGTGTCAAGAGTTATCTGTGTTTTGCATTATTTTGTTGATTTGCTTTCTGGTTTGTTTGTTTTGGTTTGGTGGTGGTTGTGGTCTGTACCCGTTCCAGTGGTTTGTTCACAGATTGGTTGTGAAACTCCCCTCGTCTAACCTGTGGTTTCCCAAGGTGTACCAAGCATGATAGGTGTCATCAGAGGAAAAGTGTCAGTTGAGAGAAATGGACCCCATTCAAAATGGGACTTCCTGCACCCCCCTCTCTCACTACCACCGTGTGTGGGGAGTGTCCCTCAGACTGACTGACCGACCCCTTTCCGTTTGCAACCGTCTAACCAGTCTGCTCGTTCAGACTATTGTCCGTTTCTATTTTACCCATGCATTTGTGCACATGCTGTATGTTCCAGAGTGCAACTCTCTGTGGGGGTCGGGTTGTACAAATGTCCTGCATGGGAACTGTGTCCAGCACAGTTGTGTATACCACATATTGCACGCAGTTCCAGGAATTACTTTTCTTGAATGAGACAACAAAGTAGCACGTCCAGATACATGTTCTTGCTCAGGTGTTCCCAGAGCAACATGTGAAGAATAAGCACAGCATGGGTGGACTGACTTGACAATGTTGTACTGCACTGAGCAGTGTATGTGTGTGAACCTTCACACTGCATTTACTCTTGGGGTTAGAGTGGTAACTCTCTTAGCTTGTGCACTCGGCACCTCCCCAGGTGTGTTTGCGCATGATATTTAAGACAAACAAGCTTAATGATGCAGTTGCAGAAATGGCGGTGAGGGAGGAGGCCGACGATCAGGCTGCTGTTGTTGAAGAGGAGGACGAGGAGGAGGAAGATGACAGCGATGACATCGACGAGGAGGATGTTGCTCAAGAAGAAGAGGAGGATGAGGAGGAGGAGGAAGATGATGAAGATTCAGCTGATGATGATGACATCACTGATGAAGAGTCTCTTGAGGAGGGAGTGGAGATTGTGGAAGAAGCTGAGGAGGAGGCTGAAGAGGTGGAGGAGGATGAAGATTCAGCTGCAATTGAAACTGATGATGAGGATGGTACTGAACAGGAAGAAGATGATAAAGATGACATTGTAGCTGATGATGAAGGAGAGGAGGGCAGTGATGATGAATCTGCTGATGAAGAAGAAAATGCAGTGGATGGCATTGAGGAAGACAAAATAGTCGATGATGACGATGATGATGATGATGATGAAAAAGTGGAGGATGATGACGATATTGATGAGGCTGATGCTATTGAGGGTGATATAGCTGGTGCCCCCGCTGCTGATGATGCTGATGATGATGATGATAACATCGAGGACAAAGAACAGGGTGATGAAATTGAAGAGGAAGATCATACTGATGAAAAAATTGATGATGACGATAAAAAAGACGAGGTGGATGACAAAAAAAATGTTGACGATGAAGTTGATGACAAGGGTGACGCTGATGCCACTGAGGAAGAAAAAGATGATGATGATGATGATGAAGAAGATAAGCCCACAACAGAGGAAGCAGATGATGATGCTGTTGCTAGTGATACCGATGATACTGATGAAAGCACAGTAATTGAACAAAAAGTTGAAGATGATGATGATAAGGATGAAGTTGACGGTGATGACAGCACAGAGGAAGAAGCTGATGACGATGGTAAGGGCTTGGAAACATCTGATAGCAAAGGTGATTCTATTTTTGAAGAAGTTAAAGACAGTGGTGAAGCTGCCTCAGATGATGTTGATGACAGTAAACAAGGTGATCAGTCTGATGATGCTGAAGACGATGGGCTTAGCGTCGATGCTGCTGGCGAAGCTCAGCCTTCGGATGAGGACAATGATGACAAAGACGTTGAAAAACCTGATACTGATGCTGAAGATGGAGATGACCATGATGTCAGCGAAGATGACAAAGGTGATGTCACAGCTGATGACAAAGACACAACTGGCACCGGTGGCGATGACGTTGATGATAAACACGATGATCGGGATGACGACAAAGCCGACGTCACTGATGACGACGCTCAGGATGATGACGAAGACACTACTGACGCCACGAAAAAAGATGATTCCGACCAAACAGATGATAAGGCAGAAGATATTGACACAAAAGATCACAAAGAGGTTGTGATAGAAACTTATGATGACGCTGTCAAAGATGGTGGCGCCATTGAAGAAGTGGATGCTCGCAAAATAGCAGAAGATGACGCTGGTGAACAGCTAAAGTCTGATGATGATAGTAGTGATGATCATGAAGAAAGAACCCATGAGAAAGATGGCGGAGCGGATACGCATCTTGTGGAGAACATTGAGGATGGTGAATCTGACACTGTTGTTGATATTAGTGATCATGACACTGAAAGCACAGGTGATGAAGTTGACAGTAGAACAGACGATGAAGACAGCGATGAAGATGACAGCGGTATAAAAAGTGATGACAGCGGTGTGGACATCATGGATAGCATTGATGACAAGGATGCTGAGGACACTGCTGGTGACATAACCGCTATCAGTCAGGAGGTGGTTAAAGATGAGGTCGAAGTAGCAGAGAAGGCAGTCGAGGTAGAACAACGTGAAACCTCAGCCGTCGAAACCGCCGAAGCCGTCGATGGAGGTGACGGCGACATCACAAAGGAGAGCATTACTATTGCGACTCGGGACGATGCCGTGGAGGAAGGTGACGGCGACAAGGATGAAGAGGGAGAGAAGGAAGCCGAAGAGGAGCCAGAAGAAAAAATCCCACTTGTCACAACTCATGTTGAGAAGAAGGAGGAAAGTGAGGCTGAGAAGGACGACCAAGTGGATGCTCTTGGCGATTTAAAATCTGTTGACATCACCGAGGGTGATAAGGAGGAGGATGTCGAAGATGTGAGGACGGAGGATGAGGAAAAACCCGTGGAGCAGGTGCAGGAACAAAGCCCAGCGTCAGAAACACTTGAACCAGATGACAAAGATCTGGACAGTAAAGTGGACGACGAGTCTGAAGACACAATAGATGATGGTGATAGAGTCAAGGAACAGGAACAAGATGCAAAAGCTGATTTAATCAAAGAAGAGAGCATCAAAGTTGAAGCCAGTCCAGTGTGCACATGCCATGTTATGGTTCACACCATGGAGGCAGTCATTCAACGAAAAGACACCGTTCTACAAGAACAACTGAAAGGTATTGGGAAGTATTTTCTTTTAGCATTTAAGTGGTTTCATCTAGTAATTTACAGTTACTGCTATAATTTATTTTTAAATTATGAAAATGATGTTATATTACAGATTCCAGGCTGTCATGCTAACACAGTATAATTATATATTTTGCAAGTAGTCAAGTGTGAAATTTACTGAAAAGGGTGATTATGTGAAGTATTAGTTATCCTTATTTAAATTCCATCGCAAGAGTGATTCTGCAAGTGAGTTGTAACACTGACTTCTGCCACGAGAGTAGTGTCTATCAACATGCCAGTAACAGATTTTTTTTTTAAACAGTGTTTAATACGTCTGTTGATATTTATGATTTAGCATGAAACTAAATCAGATAAATAAAATCAACAATTACTCTTATATTATTGGAATGGAAGACTATAGTCTCAACAAGGAAAACGTGGAATGAAATCTAGAATTTTAAATCAAATTGAACAACTTTAATGAACTATAGAGAGTCATGGACTCATGACAGCCATGCGACTGTATTGTTCTAATATCTCCATTGCACATCTGTTCATTTTGGACATTTGTCTTTTTAAATGAAAATTATATTTTTGCCTTGAAGACACTTTGGATGTGGATTATAAGGACAGGACTGCATTGATACACTATACGCAGAAACATAGACCACCCTTCGTTTTGATGATCCGTATAGAAACCTTTTTAACCTTTATACATCCATGAATAAGATCACGATATCTATGAATAAGACACATTGAAATGATGGTTGCCAGGGTAACAAAATTACATTTTGTTCAGAAGTAGTGGCTGTATATGGCCCATGGGTTTATTAATCTGAAAACTGTATTAACAATATGTCACTCTCACACAGACAAATCATAATCTACTGTGATATGTGTCTCTTTAGTTTTTCAATTAAATGACACCTTTTATCTTGGGTGATAAGATGAGATGTACTAATTTGAGCATTAAATCAATTTAGTACTGCAGTGAAGTCTACACTAATCTGTACAATAGAAATCACACTTAGTGTATGTTATGGATGACCAACCACATATCGCTGTACCCTCTTACATTTGACAGTTTATATTAGTCAAAACAAGGAGTGTTCTATGCCCACAATTACATAATGGTTTAACCTTCTTCAATATGAATTAACTGTGAATTACAGCGAACATAGGGGTTATGGATGCCAGTTCTGGAAACATCTAGGGTTCCTGCATGTACGGGTTTTTTTTATTATTAGGGGATGAAATGAAGCAGTCTAGGGAATCGATATTGGTGGAATAAGGCCACGCCTGGGTAACCGCACATGGGTACTTCTTCCCCAGTCCAAAACTATTTCATTATAGCACTGTCAGGCAGCCAGGTTGAGCAAGGTAAGTTGTGGGGTACCTTTTTTTCAAGGAGGCTGCAGAGTCTGCTGCCATGTGTGCAAGACTCCACATGGGTCAACCAAGGATAGTGTGTATAAACTGTTTATAATTACTGTGTACTATATACAGTATATAGCCTACATACTGTATATAATACTGTATAATATACACACACACATATGTTTTTATATTGTTGTATTTTTGTTATTTTGTTAAATTAGTTAAATAATTTTTACCATTATTATATTCTGTTATGCACATATTCTTTTTTTTAAAAGTCATTAATCATCTTTCCTTATATAATGTGTATGGTATAAATACCCTCCGTTTGAAACGATTCGCATCATTTTTATGTTAAATTGTGTACACTGAAAGGTTTTTTTTTTTCATTTATTTTCACGTTCATATTCTTTCTTCTTGTTACAGTTATTATCATTCTGTTATCATTACATTTACACATTCTGTCATTCTTGATAGTTGCTTTTACTAATGGTTTTTGTAGTACTAACGGATAATGCTAGTTTGTAGTTAGCTCACTAATCATAATGCTAAACGAAACATTGCTAGTACATTTTATTTCCTCAGTCAATATGTACATGCATTTTTTCAGTCAGCAGAAGATATTAATATTGTAGACGTTACTTATTAGTTTTTATGGGTCCATATATTTTTTCTATTACACATTATTGTTATGAGTTTTATATTTTATGGAATTGTTCCATATTGTAATTTATTGTGGGTTATTGTTATGAGTTTTATATTTCATGAAATAGTTCCAATTAGTTTCGTAATGACTTTCCATAGCCTATGGATTTTGTAAATACTTTCAAGCCAGTTTTGATTAATATCTTATCATAATTATGTTGATATTTTGTAACTGATATTCTAATCTCAATCATATTTGAAGTTAATGTTCACGTGTCTTAGATCAGGTTACAGGTTTAAACATGTTTATAATGATCTGCAGGTTGTTAGCTTCGCTAACATACTATTGTATAAACACCATTTTAAATATATAGTATTAGCTTCAAAGACGCAAATAGATTCTAATTGTCATTTCTTTATTTCTCTTCCCACAGAACAAATAGGTAAGCATATTAACATTTATTGTATTTATTGTATGCTATCTAAATTGACATTTATTGTATACAGTTCAAAGAAGAATGAAATGTTGTCATGACAAATCTATTTTTTGTGTTCACCATGACCATACTATTCATATATCAACCTGTGGATATATTGGAAGAGCGTGACCCGTCCAGCGACCTACGGAAACACTGCATGTCCTTATGGAAGAGATTGCTCTTAAAAATGCCATTATTTTGATAGATGTGTTTAATATGCCACGCATGCCGATGCTGTACAATAGGTTTTCCAGTGGCTTTGACTTTCCTCCCTCTATTACAGCCGTTATACCCGCCAAAGAAAAACCAGCGAGAAAAGCAAAAGATGAAGAGAAAGAACAGGAAAAAGGTCAATTTTGACATTTTTTAAATTATCAGTACAGTATAATATATCATTGTGAATGACCAAATGCACTCTGTGTTTGACTTTCTTCCGTTTCGATTTTTATATTTGTGAAGAAGATCGTGTTACGGTGTTTATATATACAGTGCATTCCAAAGGTGTTAGGACAGTGACACATTTTTTGTTGCTTTGGCTCTGTACTCCAGCACATTGCACTTGATTTGAAATCTAATTCCCGCTGGATTTGAAATGGAACAGTGACTATATGACGTTAAAGTGCAGACTTTCAGCTTTAATCCAGCTTCAATGTTGTGACTTCCTGATGTCTGTGACCCAACAACATCGAAATACTCTTGATACCTTGTTTTCAGGGACTCTTACCAGCGATACTACAACCTCTCTGCATTTGAATGGATCTCTGTGGGAATTGGGGTGGGGGGGGGGGGGACTAGATTAAGCTGTAAATTACACGGGAATAGTATGTGACACGTGGTTGTCTAAATGGCTGTAAGTCATCGAGGGTCAAACTAGCCTCAAACCATCACTCTGCTGCCAGATATGGCTCTGATTGCTGTCTGCCTTCTATTACAGACACTAAACCTTCCAAAGACAAACCAGAGAGAAAAGTGAGGGGTATAAAGAAAGACCCTGAAAGAGGTAAATGCTGAAGTTATCACTACATCATAATGTACTGCTGTGATGCACCAAATATATTTTATGTTTTTGACTTTTTTCCCCACTTTAACTTCCTTGAAGCTTTTATATTCATAACGATCTTAAAATTTAAATTTCACTGTACTGTAATACATCAAAAATGTTAAAAAAAACAAAAAAACTTTACATAATAATAATGCCTTGCATTTATATGGCGCCTTTCTCGTCGGAGACTCAAAAGCGCTTTACAATGATGAGGGGGAAACTCGCCTCTACCACCACCGATGTGTAGCACCCACCTGGAAATCAGCAGCCACAGTGTTAGATATATCTAGTTATATGCTTGATGTAGTTGATTAATAATGTGTCTATCTATATCCTGCTGGAGTGTGCCGGATTTGTTCCTTTTTCGATATGCTCCACAATAGGATTCCCAGTGGCTTTGACTGCTGCCTGCCTTCTGTTACAGACATTAAACCTTCCAAAGAAGACAAACCAGAGAGAAAGACAAGGGGTATAAAGAAAGAACCGGAAAGAGGTAAATGCTGATTATAATGTACTATTATCAATCACCAAATATATTTAATGTTGTTTTACACACACACTAATACAGGGGTATCAAACTGAATTCCCAGGGGGCCGCAGTGTCTGTAGGTTTTTGTGGTTTCCTTTCAATCAGCTGCCAGTTAAGGCCTTGAGAACAAGGTGTGTGGATTCTTTAGCCAATCAATGACTTAAGTGAATCACTGGTGCTGAGAACACCCCAAAAACCGAAAACCGGCAGACATTGTGGCCCTCCAGGACTGGAGTTTGACACCTGTGCACTAATATACAAGATTCAGTTGTGAAATTCGGCTCCGAGACTGAGAGACCCTTGTACATTTAGGCGGCGGCATTCATCGGCATTGGTTTGTTTGCGTTCACAGCGATGAAGAAATCAAAACCCGTGAAAGAAGAAAAGGAGGAAAGGCTGGCGAAACCCGAAAAGAAAACGGAGAAGGCAGTGAAGAAGGAAGCGAAGCTAGAGGAAAAAGCGAAGCCCAGAGCTAGGCCCAGAGCGGAGACGCGGGCGAAGGCGGAAATCAAAGGTAAAGGCGGCAGGAGGGATGGCGGCGGCTCCAGCCCTCGCAGGCTCGTGAGACAAAGAGGCGACTCGCGGAGAGATAAGAAACCTCATGAATTCCCGGGAAAACGAGAGAGGAGAACGTCTTATAAAGGAGATAAAATGAAGAGGCATCAACAGGGGGGCTTCATTTAGATTCCGAGGTGTCCGCGGCTGTCTTGACTTGCAGTCACTGACATTTATATGTGTGGAAAATAACACTTGAACCTCGTTTTTGAGTGCGCGAGTCTGCAGTGCGCTTCAGTCTGCGGCATTCTGATGTAATAGGGGGAAAAACACTGAACAATACCGCCCGAGGCCTAACACACAACGCTTTAAGCATTTTCAACCTGTTCATTAAGACTGCACTGTAAGCGATAATATCCCTTTCTTGATATTTTGCAAAAAATAGTACATCCCTGAAACATCCGATATCAAAATTTTTTTTAAAGTAGCCGCTATATAAATTCTCCTTCAAATGCATTGAATGAAAAAGATAAAAAAACATGGATATAACAGGGATCATGCTGCGCCCTTGAGTTGCTCAGTTAGTAAATTTATTCTCTGCAAGCGCAGGCTGGTTTGAGCCTATTGCTCTGTCATTGCCATTAACTATGACCGTGACTCTGATGAGACGAGACACAACTGGCTCCCTCCCACCAGCAATAGAGAGGGTTCAGGTTGAACAAGGTCCGCCCGGTTGCCACTGCATTACCTAATCCTAACGACATGCCAGTTGTCCACGGGCGGTTTGTTAGGCCGCTGTCCATTCGTTCCGTTCTCAAGTGACGCCTTTATGTTTCTTCAGAATGCAGTTGCTCTCATCGCGTATTGTCTGTCCTGTAGCTTTTATCCTGACTTTCCTTGTGGAAACAAACGTTCTGACAATCTGACCACGTAAAACGAAAGCTAACACCTTCACTTTATTTCCACGTCGACAGTTCATTAAAGATAACTAGTTCAAATGTGCATTATCATATCCGGAAGAATTACCTCACGCCTCGGCTGTGTAAAAAAAATAAACTCAACCGCTCTCACGTACGGACGAGAAATTCAGCCATCATGTGATACCACATTTCCTAACAAAAAGCAATTTGAAACCACTTGTTTTCAGCAGTGGCTGTTTTGAGCACCAGTAAAATCGATTGTTTTTAGTGCTTCAAGGTAAATTAACTGCAACATCCTAATGGAAATGTAGCTGCCGGCACACAAATGAGTGCCTTTACAAGTGAGTCAGTAGTACTGCGTGTGCCTCATTGTGCCACAGTGAGTAGTGACTGCACATACACATATCCATTTAAACAGCAGGGTATATCCTGAAACAATCGAGATTAAATGCCCTGTTCAAGGGTGCAACGGCAGTACCCCCGCGTAGGAATCAGGCCCACAACTTCAGATTTACAAACCCAGTTCCCGAAGCATTATGCCATAGCTACTGTATATAAAAACAGGACTGTGGATGTCAGATAGAATCCTGACATTATTGCTGCTTTTTTGTGCGTTTAGATAGATAGGAGTGCCTTCATCGTGTAAGTGCATTCTTCGCAGAACACAACACTTGCCGCGGTTTGGAATTGAGGATGAGGAGTGATAGGAGCGGGGAGAGAGAGAGAGAGGGGGAGCAAGGCTTTGGGCCTTGATCTCTCGTTTATTTTCCCTTCTTCTTATTTGCTCCGGTGGATGAGTCTGAGCTATGCTGCCGCGAGGTCTGACACGTGTTCACATAAAAATGGCTCACGGTTAGCTCGGAGTGCTTCGTACTGCCGTGAAGTAGCAGCTGTGTGACGCTTTCATTTCCATCTACTCAGTCAGGACTCACCACACTCATGCTAGCTCTGTATTAACCAGGTTAGCTCTTTGAGTGCTCGACGTAAAAACCTCTTGCTACACCTGAATGCCTTTATGAGGCTGCACATGAAAATATTATTGCACATTGCCTTCTTCAGATCCATCTGAGGCACTCATCTGAAATATATTCTGCGTTTTTATATCGCCATAGAATGAAGTAGGCAGTTACACGGCCATGTTTGTTACACATGAAAAAATCCATAATATTTCATTTGTAGAGATTTGAACAACCTTTTTTTACCTCATAAATTTTCACTTGATGTTTTGAGATGTTTTTTTTGTCAAAAAATGGAATGTACAATAGTGAAAATAGTTAATTATGTTTATGTTTATTAGTTTATCGATAACTGCAATGGATTTCCTATTTGAGTAACATACGATGACTACACAACCCCATGCTCATATCTGGTTTTGTGGCACAATTATATTTCCATAAGTTTGTTCCTGTTGATAACTGATGTATCGCTGATAGTGTCTTATACTATGTACTTACTGATAACTAGGGTAACAAATGTCTTGTGTGTCACTGTGACAGTAAGCCTTCCTGTAGAATAAACTCTTCACAATGCAGACCTTCTCCTAAGAATGTAAATACTGCACTATATTAGCAGCAGACCTGAACTGCTTCATTAGTCTGTTACTGCTCTGGTGGCATCATTATGCAGGCCTGGGCTTGTATGTAATGTATGGGAGGATCAGCTTGTATTATGGTTTGATTGACATTTGGCCTTAATTGTACTGTCCTTTATATGAGTAACGAGAATAGGCAAATGTGTGCCTTATTCAATATTCACCATAGATGTCAGAACCGAACATATATTCACTAAAATACTAAACTAATTACAAACTTAAAATCTAAGGCTAAATCTAAGTCTATGGGTTTTGTATATTGAATATTGGCCACAGTTCTGGATCCATATTCCTTCATTATCTATTGTATTCTTGACAAATGAATATTTAGCGAGTGAATTTAACAAATTAATTTTAATCAGAATTAGTATTCTTTTTTGGCTACAAAAACAATAGGTGTGCTTAGAGTTTTGTGCTTTGAGTTTGTTGTTTAATGTTTTGCAGTTTAATTAATTTTTGTTTCAATTTATTAATTCTTCTTGGTTTATGAGCGCAATCTTGTTTCCATCATACTTGGTCAAGCTCTCTTATTTAATCACAGTTTGTGTTAGTTCAAGTTGGCATTCAGCATTTTAACTATTTGACAGGGGTTCAAAAATTGTTTTATTTCAATCATTTTACTTCCAAAATTTCCATTCCTCTTTCACAGAACATGAATCTCCTTGATTTGCACATATCCAGTGTTCTACACATCTTTATCTCACTGCTGAGTGATAAATGTCGGTCAAAATGTCGGTAAAGTTCAAACACCGCCATGCTGCAATCATAATGAGAGCCGGATATAAAAGGTTGACGGTATAGTATGCATGCATGCATCTAGCCTACCACCCCATCACATCCGTAGTCCAGTGTTCCCAACTAAAACCCGGAACTGGAGTCCTACCATTATAACGAAAGTCCATTATAAACCATGGACTGGATTGGCACAACATTGCAATGTCGACAAATTTTCTATTGTGAAACCAGTTATAAACTGTTTCATCGATTTTTTAATAGTGCTGTTATGACTTTGTTGCGAAGCATTCACCTGGAAAAAAACCCTAAAGCGTGTGATACACGGTTGCAGTCCAACTCTCAACTAGCTCTGTAAAAACAGTGAGCACTGTAAGCGTGCACTGCAGCCAGACCACACATATAAGAGAAAACTTCAGAAAACTTCCTGGTGAGAACTATTTTTTTATGAAACAGTAGGTCATAACATTTTATTCTTTTATTATTTCTATTTAATTTTTTTCCGGGTCTGAGTTATAGGTCTTTATTTGTCCCTGGCTTTTTCCGCTGTCATAAAAAAATATGTGCTGTGTTTGAATAATAAACAACATTTTGAATTCATTCAAGTATATAATTTCTGCTTTTAAAAAGTTACGTTATAAATTTAAACCCAAATCATGAATTAGAATTATTTTCAAAAATGTCATCAAAATTGCAATGAAATGTAAAGTGATAATTGCTCAGCGCTTGTCTGTCTGCTTGTCGGCTTGATATAATTTTGTGTGCTGACAATATATATTTTTTTAAAATACCATGTAAAGAAACTCTTATTGGTATCATTTGTTAGCTTTCATTTGTTTTGAATGAATGTAACTGTCAATTGTATGTGGAATATCTGGTGATATCATTTTGGTTCTCAGAATAATTGCATAAAAAAAACAAAAGCTATTTTTTTTCCATTTACTGTCAGCTCAAATCTCTCTCGTTGAAAATTGCAAAGAGAGGATTTCCAGTGTTATATGTGTACTGTCAGTGTAATGTGCATTCGATACATCTGATCTGTTTGCAAATAGGTTATGGGCTGTTTCCCCATTGAATTGTTAATAAAGAACATAAAAGTGTATACATTTCCATTGTGAGAGCCGTGCTCAAATTACAGTCTGGTTTTCTCAAGCTCAGGATACAAGTTCTGTTTGTCAGATTTGGAAAACAATAGTGTCTTTGATTGAAAGCTTCCCATCGATATTTATCTATTGTGGAGTCATAGGAGATGTTATAAATTCATAATATCATGCTGGTTGGTAAGGGTGAGGCAGTGGATAAAATCTGAATTGCTCTTGGGTTGAATGAGCCTAACCCCAGTGTTTATACCAGAAAGCAATACTGACTTAAAGACATTCCCGGCCTTTTGTAGGAATGGCTTCTTCAGCTAGATTGAATTTGTGAGTAGATAGTGGGTCAGGCTCCTGTCATTTCTGCTATTGTCTACGTGTCAACTGGATACATGTCAATCTCTCAGATTTGTGGTCTTTTTGTTACAACACATGGCTATACAAAGAATTGTTCAAAATGTGTTCAGTTTCTAAAATACTGCACTGCACATTTTGTGTTATAGCTGCTTTCCTGCAGAATTGAGAGTCTGACTGCGTTAGCCTGTGCAGGTTAATTTATTTCTGTATGAAATTCAATTTCCCATTCTTGTTGTTCTGTCACCTGTAATCCACAAATAAAGTTTTGGTCATGAACATGATTTGATGTAGTTTGACTTTTTATTTGATTTAAGCATTGTTCTTGCATTAAATTGGGGGGGGGGGGGGGGATTCAAGTGTTTGTCTTCTATCTTCAAATCATGTTCATGTCTAGGCCCTAAAGCACACTAAATCTTTATCATCTATAAAGCACACTATTTGCAGTGGGTAACATTTATAATGCAGGCTAGCATTCATTGGCTTACATATTAAATTGTTATTATTAATAAAGCTGGATATCTTTTGAAGCAATTCGCACTAGGAACATTCTCAACAACTGAAGTTCAACTGGACTCCACATAAGATTCAGTCCTGGACAATGTGTACATGTGGCTTCTGCCACATGCATACACTTCTTGTACATCAAGCACTGACAGACTACACACTTAGGGCCTGATTTACTAAGACATTTATTTAATTATTATTATTTTTTTTATAATTTGGCGCCCAACGGGGCTGTATATTTCCAATTCCCACCCTAATTTGGAATGTCCAATTGTCCCCCAACGGCGTTCATGGAACAACCCCACTGCATAGGACGCACGGGTGTCTTACCTCAGTGCAAACCCACGGTTTTCCTTCGAAACACGTGGCTCAGACATCTGTCTCTCCCGAGGCGCCATTGCCGAACTCGCACAGAGCAGAATCAAAGGGAGAACACCCCATGCAGCTGCATTCACTAGGACCTTTAGCGTGCGCAGAACCTTTTAGCACGGGCAAAAAAAACAATAACACGACCGATGATTGATCCCGGTGTTTGTTTTGCACCAATCATTGGTTGTGTTATTAGTTTTGCGCGTGCTAAAAGGTTTTGCACACGTTAACGGTCTTAGTAAATCAGGCCCATAATGTTAACGCATAAATGGCGGATTTCTGTATTTTAATATAGTTTCCTTTTTGTTGTAGATAACCTTCTATATAACATGCAGTACAAAACCACTCAACCTGTTCACACAGCGAGAGGCAGCAGTCGGAAGTGGAGTATAGAAGCAAATGCAATATAGCTTTTTCCTAGTCTCTCAACGGCTCTTTTCATGACACATAGGATAGGTGGTCTCTGGTGGCTAGTGACAATATAAAGTAAGAGGTGTGGGTGTTCGGTGTGCTTGTGTGTGTGCGTGTGTGTGTGCATTTCTTCAAAGGCATGGCTGAACTTGCATCACCTAGTAGCATGTCCTTTGCTGCTCACCACAGCTTTTGTTTGCGAACATCCTTACTGCAGAGCACCAAAGCAAACACCCTTTGCCGTGATACCAGCTGTAGATAACATTGGCTGTACCCCCTTGCTAGCCATGCTGGCCTTTCAGCTAACCGCACATTTTTCCCTGCGATGTGCGTGAACTTTCAATTTGCATTTTGGCGATGTACAATTAGTGTTAAATGAACTCTAACAGTGTTAAATAAATCAAATACAACAGCATTTATATGAGCCCTATTAGGACTATATATACTCTATTACAGTTTTAAATGCTCTATCAGAGGAAATATTTTGAAATTTTTGCCATGTATGAATGGATTTTTCTTCATGCACATTATACTGATAAATAAGGAAGGAGCCATTTTCTGCACCAAAACCTTGTATGTGAGAGGCCCTGTTGGCCTTTCAGAGGCACATTCCTCAGGGAAGAATAAAATAGGCAGTGGCTCTGGACTTTTGATCAATATCTTATAGACCTGCTCCCTTTAGATCTCCCCTCTACGTGAAATACAGCTGCATGTGATAATATAATATCATAGACACGGCTACTGTACCGGTACTGTATTGGCAAGAGTAGACGATATGAACATGAGATACTCCATAACTCATCATAGCTTTTCAATTGCCTTTTATCTTTAGTCTGTATCAAGTACGGCCTGGACGGATCGCACAGAGCCTGCACTACCATTCCAGGATGTTGCATTTATAACTCAGATTTTAACTGCTTTTTAAATAAATTCCTTTGTTTTAGATATTTGGACTGTCAGCCTCTGTGGGCTATTTTACTATTTCCCTTTACATATTTACTAGTGCCTATATGCACCCCCTAAATAATTGACCTCTTTAAGACATACTGTATAGTAAGGCTTGTTGATCTTCCTTATACTTTGCTCTTCTCCATCTTTGTGTGACATCTTTGTGAACCAAAAAGCTCTGAAGTATGTGAAGGAAGGTATTCTAAACCTGGTCTTGCAGAGACGTTGCTCGGTTTCAATAAAACTTTTAACTGACACTCAATTCAGCAGAGTGCATTAGTATATTATTAATATTTTTTATAGTATCTCTATTTATAATATTACTGTCATTGTGCACACATTGTGACTTTGTCCCCAGTAAACCTCTTGTGCTTTTGCACTCATTCTATGTGTGAATAAAGGAGGCGGCCATTTTGTGCTGCTGATGTCACTCACTCTGACAGCCAGTCATCACTATGCAGCCAGTGTTAATAACACTTCTTATTCCAGTGAAATGGCAGGAAAGGATTAAGTAACTGAGCATTGCTTAACTCTTTTTTATATATACATATGTACAACCTTACGTTTACTGGCATAAAATTCACAAATTGTCTGCCCATTTAGTTTGAATCACGTTTTATATATAGTAAATATAGAAGTCGCAACACAGATTTCTGCAGCCATTTTTACGTATAAAGTAATCCCACATGTTTGGGATGTGTAAGAGATGATTGCGCAACAAGTCTTCCTCTTTCGCCTAGGCGCAGGCTGTAAGTTGGCCTTGATCCCGGACTTTCCAAGGTCCAGAGCAAGGCTTGAGACAGACAATATCCATTTGCTCCTACCAGCAAAAGCTTTGCATAACGTCATAAAGCGTATATGCATTTACTGTTCATCTTGCTTGCCACACAAGTCTGTAGGATAAAGCACAACTCTACAAGTTAACTTTATTCTATCAAAGTCAAATGCCCTGTGTGACCATGTTAGCTCCTGTAAGATGTTTCTCATTTATATTGATATATTTTATTTTGAAGCGAAGGTTACCTCCCAAAGCATACTGATTTCATATGTTGTTGTTGACTATCTCCGAAATGATTCCTTCCGCCCAGGATTTGTACGAAAAACAAACAAACAGTCGAAGAGCACACTGAGAACTGATTTTATTGCTCCTGATTTTATTGCTTACAAAGGAGCAATGGAATCCGAATAGCCTACTTGATCTGTCAAGTGCTCTGTAGTACTTTGGCATTGCAAGACATGCCATAAGAAAATTAGAAGGATGGACTGTCCAGTATACGATACAGTTCAAGTCTCAAGCCTTCTGTTTTACACAAAAAAGCTAAATACTGTAAATGGAAAAAAAACAGACTGATGATATAACGGTTCCCACGTTTTTAGATGCATTGTATTAGTCATAGACAACAGGGTCTCACACAAGCAAATACACACACACACACACACACACACACAGGCACACACACCTTCGGGCTGCTAAGTCTTCCTGTCGTATTAGACAGAGCTATTGCGAGCGCCGTGAGACAATAAAGATAGCAGCGAAGGGCGCGGCCGGTGTTGAGGAGACAGCTGGCAGTGTCTCTGTCCTTCCTCTGTGACTGATGGGCTCTGCGCCGCTAACAGGCTACCCGGTGGAATAAATGGCTTCGGTCCACACCCCACCCACTGTCTGCAGCGTGAGCGATTCTGAGACCTTTCCGATGGAAACAAACAGTCGTTAAAAAAAGGAAACCACTGATTGGCTTCCTCCCTTTGAAGAGACACAGAAAACGTCCCTGGCCAAAGCTAAAACAATATTCACGCGGTAGCATTTCTTCAAACGACGGCGTTTTCATTTTGTCATCTGTATCACTGGAAGTTTGGGCTCTACGTTAATGTGACTAGAGCTGTTTTTAATTACATTTCTCAGGGTATTAACTGAATGATATTGTTGCTTGCCCACGATAGAGCCATTTGTGGAAGTAAATGTTATCTGTTGTTATCTGCATACCTCCGCATATTAGTTTAAATTATTATCATTTTTCCAACTTTTCTTTTCATTTTGTAAATGATTAACTGCAGTTATTGAACCTTTGTACATTCCTAAGCACCAAAAAGCATCACAAAATGTGTTTTAGGTTAGATATTTAATGGAATTGGCAATGGTCATGCTTATAGCTTAGCAATGTAAAATACTTCTGAATCAGGGGTGCTGCAGCATTTGCCACTGTATAACCATACGAATACAATATCAGTTAAATGACAGATCAATATCTTTATTCTTGTTCATTGCATTCATTTAACATCGCTGTATGTTTCTTAATATTTAGAAGAAGCCAAAACAAGGTCAGCCAAAGACGTGAAGAGGAAAATTGAGCCTGAACCAGCCAGAAAGAAGATAGCTGTGTTCCCTCTGAAAAAAACAGGTATGAATGGATATGGACACACACGCACACACACACACACACACACACACACACACACACACAGGATCAAGCAGCCACATGTTTACATGCACACACAGGCATTCACACATGCCTACACACTTACAAGCACGGAATAATGTGAAGGAAAGAGGCAAATGCATGTAAACGTAAAAATATAGAATTTCAGGGCCCCAGGCAGTAACACTGAAGCAGCGGTTTTATTATAATCAAGATGGCATACAGCTGAGGAAATACACATCGTGTAACTTATCATTTATTATGCAAATAATCATCACTATTTTCCATATAGAGACAAAAGAACCGAAGCTAGTTTACCCAAACGCTTTCGCAACATTTCGTAATTGCTACCTTTCTGCCAAGCTGCGTCTTTGACCTGCTGAGGAGAAGAGAATATTTTTGCTCCCCATTTGTGACAGATTCCAGCCCTGTTACCATTCGAGAGATCATGTGACAGCGGTGGTCACAATATATCGAGCTTCACGTCGCTACAGAACTCCTGTAATGATTGATGGCTCCCTGACAGCGCAGCGCTGCATTAAAATCTCGGGGCCTTATTGGCCCTTCCGCAGCCTCAGCCTGATGTGACAGTGTTCCAGAAGAGCCGCGCACCCCATCTCGATGCTGCTCATATAACAATGGCTTTCCCGAAAGATGAGAATGTGACAGCTATGACACAGATGCGGCGCTCACAATAATGAAGTATAAAGGAAGCCGAATACTCTACCTCTTAACAGCTGGTCATCTTTATACATATTATTAGTTAACCTCCTTGTCAACACTTTTGTCTGGTCATGTGACCTTCATTACTTTAGTTAGATGGACACCCTGCTCTGCAAGTTTTTTTGCTCCATTATATATTAATGAGATGAGCTGGGATTATATGGGAATCTAGAGTCTAGTGAACAGCCCCTGTCCTGTCCAGACTCCAGGCGACCAACAGGATGGAAATTCAGATGACAGCATTTTGTAACCTGCTGCAAACCTCGTGCTGTAGACAGCATGCCAGGTTAGCCTAGCCTTGCCCTGGCCCCTTGTGTTGGGGTTTGGCACGAAAATAACGACCGCGCTGTCGACTCCCGACAGGTTAAGGTCCGTTGTTTACGTCGTCGCGACCGGGGGCCGGTTACTCCGGCTGGGAGTACGCCCGCCTTAGCTCAACTTCCAATGCGGTGACTGAGCTTTGAACTCGGCACATTTACACTTGGTTGCAGAGGCTGTATTTTCTGTTAGGCCCGGGAGTAGATTCTACGCCAGAATGCTTGGCCGTTATAGTGCCAGGCCACCCACATTCGGATCCATTCATTTCAAAAGGTTTCATGCAAATTGCACAAAGAGCACTAGCATGCAGTGGGAGCACAAGTGTATGGTATAGACTGCCAACTATCAACAGTCAGTGCGCGCTTGCGTTCGCTCATTAGCTAGCCAACTAAATTAGCAAACGCTATGTAGCTTTCTTAATTCTAAATCCTGGATGGTAACAGATTGGTTTGATGCTAGCGGACATGGAAGGTTAGATCACACACATCACAAGCACCTGACCAGGCTTATTTCCAATCGGTGCAGGTGTAAAATCACAAATCCAGATGGTGGAACTTGGCACTTATGACCAAATCTGTGAAGCCCAACTGGTACAACCGGCCCACCACACAGTATGTGATTTGAAGATGTTGCGACTCGTTGTTCCAGAATTGAGGCCTGCCATTGACTGCGCTTGGCTGTAACCCTGTGCCAGGGTGGCCAATTCTGGCAGCGGTCACCTCAGATAACCCCACGGAAGGGCAACGTGTTCACTTTGCTCTGTATCCAACATATTATCGCCTGTGTTGTCCTCTTCATAAGCATTCCTTGATTTTTAATTCTTGATTTTAATCAGGCTTGACAGCCAGTAGGTTAATCCACCTCATTACTGATACGAAACCTCCCCTGTGATAAATTGGATGGTGTTGCTTATGCAATAGATAAAGTCACTGAAGAATATCATTGTCTGTCCGGAATGATCTATTTGTCGGATCGGTGCCAAAAGCATTTAATCCACATGCTCATGATACGTACACTATCACTGGTAATGTATACATATGCTATGTTCTGAACTGAGCTAAAAATTTGTGATTAGCATTAGCATCAGCTCAGTTTACATCAAGAAAGGTTTATGACAACAAAAGATTTTTTTTTTTAAATGAGAAGGTTGTTTTTATAACGCAGATTATGTTCATTGCTGGAGGGCACAATAAAAATAAAAAAGTAAAAATGCTGCATGGCCTAATAAAATTGTTCACAGTTTCCCTCAAAGCACTTGAAGAGATGCTCCACACTTGATATTTCAAATGCAGATGATTTAAACGCATCACAAAAGGCAAAAGAAAGATATAGGTCAAGCTTTGTAGATACCCACATCCAGAGCAATTTCCACAGCTATTTTTCTTACTGAAGTATGGTAATTCAGGTTAAGTACCATACCCAGGAGTACAACTACAATATCCAAACAGAAATATGAAATACACCCGTGAAAGCCCAGTCCCCTAACCATTATACTTCTCTGCTACCCCTCAACATGTATATAGAGAGCTGTTTGGGTGCTGTATTAGATATACAGTATTTCATCTTCTCGAAAGGTTGCCATTTAATCGAAAAGTGTCTCATTAATTCTGACAAATTCAAGCAATCCAAATTTCTAATAAAGCTGTCATATTCATATCCCGTGACTTACAGCCACCACTTTTAAAACGAACTCCAGCAATAACCTTTTGATGTATCAGTGTGTAATATGAAAACTTGCTTACCCTTCTAGTGCAAACACACATTATTAGACAATACTTTAGGATATATTGTCTGTAAATAATAGAATGTAGACCTTAAAATTCAAGGTGCATTCCTAATGACTATGGCACAGTAATAATTTATGAAATGAAATTCATGTCTAATCTAATGTTGACCTTAGTTTTTATGAGATGTTGTATCATAATTCACATTTAACCCAATAGTTACACGATATTCTTGCCATGTGTATATACCATCTATAAAAAGTACATTGATGACCGTACACTCTAAATATGAGAAATCTAATCTTTAATATAGGTGAAATTATTCAAAGAAAACAAAATTATTTATTCTCAAATAAACATGTGTCATAATTATTGGCAACACTGGAAGTAGTTATTTTTTAACAAAACCTAATTGAAGTATATTCCCATTCATATTTAGCTTTTTAAGCACACCTGTGTCTTTAGGAACTATCTTGTGCTTCCTGTTTCACTGGGGTATAAATATGAGGTGACACACAGGCCAGCACCCCTTTTTCATCCATCAACATGGGGAATATCAGAGAACAGACAAACACAATGGGACAACAGGTTGGTGACCTTCATAAAATCAAGCAATGGCTACAGAAAAATACAGTACCTATTTCCACCATTCAGGAAATAAATAAGGAGTTTAAAGCACCTGAAGCAGAGGTGAACCTGCCTGGAAGAGGACACAAGTGTAGTTTTCCCCCAGGCACAGTAAGGAGGATGGTTCGTGAGGTAAAACCTTTCCCAATAATCACAGTTGGAGAATTGTTGGTTGCATCCTGCGGTCACCAGATCTCATTAGACGCCACCTCTGTGCTTACAAGCTTGCCAGAAGAAAGCCTTTGCTGTAATCATAACACGTAATGTAAGTGTCCTGCCCTGGAGTTTGCTAAATGGTCATTTACAATGGAACGGTGCTATCGTCAATCACGGTTTCGAAATGGCCGTCCCAGTCTCCTGACCTGAACCCCATTGAAACTTGTGGGGTGAGCTGAAGAAGTGAGGCAACAAGTAACCAAGGACTGTGAAGGATCTGGAGAGATTCTGTATAGAGGAATTGTCTCAAATCCCTTGCTATGTGTTCTCCAACCTCATCAAACATGACACGAGAAGACTCAGTGCTGTTATCTTGGCAAATGGAGGGTGCACAAAGTATTAATACAGGGATGTCAATAATTGTGACTTGTCTTTTTCAACATTATTATTTAGCATGAAATATTATTTTTTTCTCTGATCAATGATCACAATTTATAATATATAATGTTCTAATTTTTCTAAGCATAAGTCATTTGATGAATAATTAACTGAATTTAATCCTGCACTTTTTGCTCATGTTGCCAATAATTCTGGTGGACACTGTATATATTGTATTTGATTAATTTATCAATTGTATGATTGCTTTGCAGCAGTGAAGATCCTGAAGGAATCAAAGCTGAAGCTCAAAGAAACAGGTGCATTTTTACCTATCTGTGATTTAATGTTACTGTAACTGAACTTTTTTCAGTGGAAACTAACTGAATGTCCACACAAAATGGCTGCCGCAGGCAGTCTGCAGATATTAATTATTTCAATTATTTCTTACCTTGTCATAATATGCAAATGAAGTGATATCAGTTACTGATGTGTGAAAAGTTCGTGGCGAGAATGTTACTATAACAGGTTACTGAGGAGTGAGGAATCCATGGTGAGAATGTTACTATAACAGGTTACTGAGGAGTGTGGAATCTGTGGTGAGAATGTTACTATAACAGGTTACTGAGGAGTGTGGAATCTGGTGAGAATGTTACAATAACAGGTTACTGAGGAGTATGGAATCTGTGGTGAGAATGTTACAATAACAGGTTACTGAGGAGTGTGGAATCTGTGGTGAGAATGTTGCTATAACAGGTTACTGAGGAGTGTGGAATCTGTGGTGAGAATGTTACTATAACAGGTTACTGAGGAGTGTGGAATCTGGTGAGAATGTTACTATAACAGGTTACTGAGGAGTATGGAATCTGTGGTGAGAATGTTACTATAACAGGTTACTGAGGAGTGTGAAATCTGTGGCGAGAATGTTACTATAACAGGTTACTGAGGAGTGTGGAATCCATGGTGAGAATGTTACTATAACACGTTACTGAGGAGTATGGAATCCATGGTGAGTATGTTACTATAACAGGTTACTGAGGAGTGTGGAATCTGTGGCGAGAATGTTACTATAACAGGTTACTGAGGAGTGTGGAATCTGTGGCGAGAATGTTACTATAACAGGTTACTGAGGAGTGTGGAATCTGTGGTGAGAATGTTACTATAACAGGTTACTGAGGAGTATGGAATCTGTGGTGAGAATGTTACTATAACAGGTTACTGAGGAGTGTGGAATCTGTGGCGAGAATGTTACTATAACAGGTTACTGAGGAGTGAGGAATCCATGGTGAGAATGTTACTATAACAGGTTACTGAGGAGTGTGGAGTCCATGGTGAGAATGTTACTATAACACGTTACTGAGGAGTGTGGAATCCGTGGTGAGAATGTTGCTATAACAGGCCACTGAGAAGCCAGGAATCCATGATGAGAAGCTATAACAGGTTATTGATGTGTGACAGGTTCATGAAGAGACGGTTGCTGTAACAGAAGTTCATGATGAGAGATTTGATTGATAGCTATCGTCACATCACAGAGTAAAAACTGATTAGATTTAACAGGGCCATCATGCATATTCTCTGCCTCCGTGCAGCATATAAGAAAGTGCGAGCATGAAATTGAGCACATCAGACCGTTAGACATCTATCAAACACATTTCAATTATTATTTTTCTTTAACGTTTGCAGAAAGTTGATTTTATTGCGGTTTCTTTTGGTTTACATCAGATCGAAACCTAACAAATCTTAAACAAAATCTATTCTGGTATTTCAAATATAGCATAATGTTTTCCAAGTAACAAAAACCCGGTCTGCAAAGCCCTTACATTTTTATAAAATACTGTACTGTTTGAGTGTTTATCACAGCACACATTGTGCATAAAACAGTGTTCAACCATCTCTAAATGATGGTGTCTATCCTAAACTGTTGTTATTCACTAACGGCTTGTTTTTATTGCAGGTAAAGCTGCAAAAATAGAGAAGAAAGAAGGTAACTATTCATATACACACATACTACTTAATATTAACAAATACTGTAGTTATAATAGCAAACCCTTTTGCCCATCACAAATTGTAAATATCTCAATGTGAATTGTACAGTATGCAATTATAATAATGTATGCTAACAAGCATTACCATTTATTAACAGGCTAACATCGTTTGAGTATTCATTATCTTCTATCTGATGCTTAGTTCTTCATCAGAGTATTTAATGAAATGTAAATTCTTCCTCGCAGGCAAGAAAGTATTAGAAGAGAAGAAGGAAGGTACGATCTTAATCAAGTACATTTTAATCTATGATAATTGCATTTGAATCTACTGTTTGAAATTACTATAGGCTTTGATCATCGTTCCGTACTCTTTCATTTGAGAGATTTATTTTAAATAAACCTGGTTAATCTCGTCACCTCTGTATCTCTATATTCCAGTTAAAATCAAGGAAAAGGTTTTGAAGAAAGAAAAGGAAGGTATGGAAATAATATTGCATGGAACACAGAACTGTTATGTGACGTTTTGTGTGGGTTTGATATTAAATACGTCATCAAGCGCTCACATCACCTGCATTATGTTTGCGTGTATTACAGTGAAGCCTTTGAAAAAGGCCGAAGTAAAAGAAGGTAAGCTATGTATGACTCAGCATTAATAGCATTACTTTATAGAGGCTTTTTGTCTGTAACTTCCTTCTATTGTTTAACCACAAGGTGCTTCGTCTCGAACTAAAGCAAGTGGCACATTTTTTTAAAACTTAAGTATCCATAATTTAGTGTTCGCTGAAATGAACAAAAAGGAAATTAAATAATGATGAAGCATCCTTCTTAAATCCACCACCTCAAATGAAACCCCATTGTTTTCAATGTTTTTATTTTTATCACCAGGGACACATTTAAAATGCGATTGATTTGTAATTTCAATGGTGCTGTTCAATCCCATTGTAGAGGCAAGCACACCTGAGGCTCTGCAGTTAATTCTTCTGCACTGTAGGTTCCCATAACTGGTCCAGATGAGACCTATTCACCCACTGCACAGCTTCAGATGAGACTATGGTACAGACCAAATGATGAAAACCGATACACATTCAATAATCATCAATGACTAAATTATTTGGCTCAACTTGATGATTGAGAACAGAAAAAGTAATTAACCAATCAATGTGATCTTTTTGTCATCAGTATGCATTTTCATTCAGTAACTGTTATGTAATAACAAAGTTACGCTAAAAGTTCAACTAGCACACTATTTACACAGTAACAACTTAATTTTTTGTTGCCTACACATTTGTTTTAGTGATTCCTATGTAAATCAATACCCAAGTCAACTCTGTAATGTATTAATTTGTGCCTTCACCATTTTTCTTAAAACGGTTGGAACCTTTAACACGTTGACAGATAAAAAATCATTCCTTAGATATTTTCTGTAATGATCACACGCTAGCGTGAAAGCTAAGATAACTCCAGCAAAGGCTTTAACTGAATCTGGGGAAGGTCATGTCTCAGCTATTATTGGCTGTCTTGGTAAAACCAGTAATATTTCATTTCCGACAGTCGAAAAGATGAAAGCGTCATTATGTACACTTCCTCAGTGTGGACATTTATCTTCCTTTAGCTTGAAAATAAATACTTATTTGGCCTTTACGTGTATAAGGTTTAATGTGATCTTTAATTATACGTTTGAGTTTAATGATGGTACGTCCTTTAAGAAGTTAATCCTTAAGGAATAGTTTTACGCAAAGAAAAAGTTATTCAGAGAGTAATAAACACAGTAGTAAATGTTGCTTCGCCTCACTCTGCTTATCAAGGGACTGAATAACAAGCTTAATGATTTAATTACAGATAGCGAGGAACAGCACATAGGTAATAGTCCTCTCTTCCCCAAATATAATGGCTCAGATTAGAAAAATAACATGACACGATAAAAATATTTTACAGTAACTAAATATTTTAAAGGGTTATTTGAATGCTAATGGCCATTCAAAGAATAGTATTATCCAAAGCATTAACGACTTCTTTAGATATCTTTGGGGATATTATTCATGTCTGATCATCCTTAAATCTCGTGTCCTCGGTACCATTCAACCATTGCATCCTTTTTCACATTTCTTTCAGACTCAAATAAATAAATAAATAAATAAATAAATATATAGGTCATGGATTCCCAGGCGGCATCAGCACCAATCGGTTCCCTGGTGATTTAATTACTCTGATGTGTCCAAAGTGCTCAGTTATATTTATTCCGGGTATTACATCAGAAACTGCTTTTTGGTTAAAAATGTTTCTTTTAATATGTGCAGAGGAATTTATGCATTTCCTGTGCTCAAATACGTGTCCCAAATTGAGCAATCACGGCCATAATTACGCAGTGGAAAGCAGAGAGCCGAACAAAAGCATCCTTCCTTTCCCGTTGTCTGGGATCAAATAGTGTCTTGCAACACTGCCCCCTGCTGTCGGATCGTTGTAGATCACGCAGGAATTAAATCAAATCAAGCACTTTTTTTTTTCAGTCGGGGCACAGATTTTTGAATACTGGTCTTTTTTTTTAGCAATGGCAGGAGGTTAATAAATTTGATTATAATAAATGCAGACAAAATTCTATGTGCCAATTAATGTATTAATGCATACTCTTTGCAACAAATTTCTTAAACCGCAAACCGATCCATCACCCTAAAGCTTTTAAGCTGCTCTGGCTGATGTAATGGGATGAAATATGATGTTTTCAAAATGTTTTATGTTCATGAAATCTTTTGCATTATTGAGTGCATTGAATTAATTTAACTATGTAATTCAAGCTTTTCTTTTCATTAAACTCCAAAACACAACAAAGTCGTGACATATGCATAAAAATAGATTTAAAAACAAACAAACAAACCTGACTTTATTGTCATTTTATAATAAATATACTCATAATGGCACGTTGAACCTGACATGTAAGCAGGTCCGGGGTTTTCCTGTTGACAGCCATAAATTATAAAAAATGTTAATAACAACAGTGAATACCTTCAGTATTATGAACTGCTTTGGAACTGACGTAGCTTTTGTTCTGAATTCATAGCCCGGCCTACTGCTGCGAAAACCAAAGGTAAGGATATATACTACCTACTCATCTACTCAATGAATGCCACGGTGGTGTAATTGTTGTTACAGCGTTGAACAAATGACTTGGGTTACTACAGTAAATATCCAGCTCTATGACCGGAAGAGATGGAAGTCTAATATGCTAATGCTAATAAATATGATGTATTTGCCATTGTTTTTGGCCTCATATGTATATACATATGGTTTTATTTGTTTTGCCCATACACTGACACTAAATGTTTTGGGAGCAAAAAAAATGGTTAATGTTGATGAAATGTGGGGAAAAAATTATTTTCAAGGAAAGATCTGCTGTCGTGGAAACCATAAATGGTTCACATCATTGCAATGTGCCAATTATGCCATGGCCACTCCTGTCATATATTCGATACAGTTTATGAGTGCTGACTAGGCTAAAATTACTTACTCTAAAATACCATTTCTAAATGTTGTCTAATTATTTCTTTCAGAAAAACCTGTGACTGCAAAGACAAAAGGTACTGCCACCTATAGGGTAGTAGACTAAAAAAAGCAGCGTAACATCAGAAAGGTCAAAAGATCTGCATCATTTTGATGTTACCTTATTTTGGGTCACATGAGAGATATCCTATTTACCCTGATCAAGGATTGAAAAATTTAAGTAGAAATTTTAAAATGTCTGTCAATTTGATGTTTTTTTTGTGTCCAACAATGAAAGAATTTTACTTCAAATGTCATTGACGGATGCAAAGCGTAGCCGGGGAGACAATTAATCCATCATCTGTTTAATTTTAGACATGCATCTTCTAACGTTGTCTGTCATTCTGATAGTGATGTGGGTCATTTTAGAACAGCATTACTACACTTGTAGCCTTGCAGTGATAATAAACGGTTCCTCTACACACACACACACACACACACACACACACACACACACACACACACACACACACACACACACACACACACATATGTGTGTGTCCATCTTTCTGTGTTAAATAAACTCACAAAGTACAAATATATTCTGAATGAGTACATTCTGCCCCTATCTATGTGTCTCTATTAGAAATGGGCACCACTGGAATTTTATTGTATTCTGAAAAATGTAAATATGTAACTAAGGAATTTGTGTCCAACCTATTGTCTCTAATTTACTCTACAGCCAAAAGAAAAGTTGCTAAAAGTGAAAGTATGTGTCATAAGGCTGGTCTGGCAGATTAGGCTGTGCAGAATTAAACATGCAGCGCTCACAGCTGCAGTTATTTAAATGCTTCACTAAACATTCCTCCAAATTGCTGCTTTGATATTAGCAAAGCCTGAACGATAACATTATTATAAATGCAGATAAAGACTTTATATGATAAGCCCGTAACAGTAACTGATTTATGGCACGTTAATTGTATTGTTGTCATAAGCTACGGGTCATTTTACATTTTATTTACTGTGAAAAATATGGTGCCTGAAAGTAACTGCCTTCAGAGTTTCCTTGATTTGAATTTTCCGTATTTTCGGTTCAGCTTCCTCTTTAAAAAAAAAGGTCATGAAAAAAAGTCATTCTGGAGTAGTCAGCAGTGATTTCATGGCTTTGCTAATTGCTAAATGCATTGTTGTAGAATTGATGCCTTAATTATATAGTGCGCTTGACTTTCACAATGTCAGTGACCAAACTCATCAACAGTATGGTAACATAAACAACGTGAAAGTTCAGGACAGTTACATTGTCTGTGTTTGTAATGATTCACATGGCTGTCTTCCACCTACCAGCTGACTATCAGCAAATAGCGCCGCGCTGCTGATGCATTTCTCCATAAGGAAACTACTAGAGGTTTCCGTTTGTTATTTGGGAAAGGCTTTTTGTCATTTATTTGATGTTCATTTATGTTTAGAGACGGACGTTTCAAAGAAACCACGTGAAGAAATCACAAAAAAGGTCCATCTTTTACTCAGAAAGAAAGGTATCTATGTGTGTGCTTATGTGCATTGAATGTTTAATTTATCAGTCAGTTTGCTTAGTCGTTTTACATCATATTAAAATCAAGCAATTCCGTTTCAGAGATCTCCAAAAAATGAATATTTAAATTTTATTATTTAATTTCTGCATAAATGAAAGTTAATGTCTGATGTCAAAATTGATTATGGCAAAATCAGCTTTGTTCCTAGTGTGATTTTAGTCACTGCGGGCAGTGATAAAGGCAAATTGTGTCCTTGTGAGTCTGCTTTAAATGGCTTTTAAGTGTGTCATTAAGATCTGATATAGCAAGATATGACAGTGTTTTCCATTGAATACTATTAGTGTAATTTTTCCCAAAGTACAACTGACAGCTTCTCTTTTATATCCAGAGGCCTTCACTGAGAATATCCCACTCTACTCACTTTAAACAACTTCTAAGTATGAATTATGGGACATGTAGTATATCTACCTATGCATTATTCATTTAAGAGGTAGTTCTAGGTAATAGTTTTGAACAAGGCTCACAGATGAAGCTTCAGTGGCTTTTGAGCAAGTAACGACAGCATTGGTGTAAAAAAAACATTTATAAAATTCTGAAAACAAGTTAAATATTTATAAAGCATTAACCTGCAGATCAATCGATCTAAGCAAAGCAAAGCATTCAAAGAAGAATTATAATTTGCCTCGTTTGAAGTGTCCTTCAGCTGTGCTTCTCTTGATTATGAATATAAGGCCACCCATTTTGAACTTTAGATTTCATTAAATTGCCTCTGCTGTCTTGTCACCTTGGATTTTGTTTCGGTCTTAGAACCAGAAGCTCATAAAAAGGTGCCTGTTGAAGAAAAACCCAAGAAAAAAGGTAGTGTGCGTTTAAAGACGTTCCCTGAGAAGGTCACACATGGTGAAGCTGCATTCCTCATAAAATAACATGTATATTCTTATACAAGCACATATATAGCACCCTGTAAAGATGTTTAGCTCCTTTAATGTATACGTGTGATTGTAAAATTGTTAAAATCAGGATCTCAAAAGGCATAGATATACAGTCAGGTCCCAGTTAACTGACTGCCACGAGCCCCACCTCAATTTGTTTTTATCGACTAGCTAACAAATTTGCAAGGAAGCATGGTGTTTTCCTCATGAAATCAGTCATACAGAAACATAATTTGTCATCTTTTCCGTCATGTACATTGAACATATCCATGGAAGTGTGCACACACATACACAATGCAAATAGTTTGTTCATATTCCATATTTCATATTCCACGCTCAATGCTGCGTGGGTACTGGGCGATCTGTTTCATCAGGGCTCATTTTCTCATTTCATTCATTTTCAGAACCTGAAGTTAAAAAAAGGGAGCAAGTAGAACCGCTTAAAAAGAAAGGTATACTTTAAAAAAATGAATTACTTGAATGGTTAAGTTAATTTGATTATTCAAGTTGAGTGATTATTTTAATTCATCATTTATTTGCCATAATAAGAAAAACAGGAATCTAAAATCTTTTGAGGTAGGTTTGATTCTTTTGCTGGAAATGAATTATATGAACCAATCAGCTTGTAACGGATACATTAAAACTCTTGTCATTTTAAATTCCAAACATTTTCAGTATACTAAAAGTATATACTTGCATAAATAAGTATGCATACTCTGAAGCCTCAGAACACTTTTTTATTATTCCAATGGCTTTACATTCTACTCTTTTGGTAACTGAAAACATAATTTTAAATTTGTGCTCTGGACGTCCTTTACTGCAGGATCTAATAAAGGATTTTTTTTTTTATATTGGGAATATGTCTGCCTATCATTAAACATTTAATTCAAAGGTGTTTCTGTAATGATCGCACATTTTCAGCACCAGAAGCTGTTAAAAAAGCTCCTGTGGAATCACCTAAAAAGAAAGGTAAATCCTCTCATTTCCATGCATGACATATGCTAATGTATTCAGGAAACCAAAGCTTTTTTTGAAATTTCAGTGGTCTGCGCCATTCATTGTGTCTTGCCCTGCACTTTAACTAATAGACTTAATTTCTTTCGTAAAATAATGCGCTTGTCAGTCACTGATATAGAGAAAATGTAAAAAAACAAAACAAAACCCATTGTCGTTAGATTGAAGGAACTTTAGTTTAGCTGTGCATTGTGGGAAAAACTGTCACGCTTCCCTCAGAAAGCAGAATGCATTGTGGAGGCTCTGCAATAATGAAGAGCGGCTCTCGCTAATTACTGGTTGTCTCTATCCTTTCATTTATATCCCACAAAGAAAGGTGCTCTTTAGGCAGAAAGAAAGAAAGAGAAACTGAACAATTTAAAACTGTTGTGATCGTGTGTGCATTATTGAATGCTGAAGCATGAATATGATTTTTTTATTTTTATTCTTTAGAACCAGAGGTTGCCAAAAAAACAGAACCAGTGAAAAAAGGAGGTATTTCCATTACGTCGTCATATCGCCACAGGAAATCAATCGCACGCAGTACAAAACCTTTTTTTAGAAATTGCATTACATGTTGAAACATAACTGCTTATTGTATTCAAAAACATATATTCATCTAAGGCAGTTTAAATAAGATAAATGGCATAAATGTAAAACATGTTATTGTTTATAAAATTCCTAATCCAAATTAATGTATTTTATAGAATGTTAAATATAGAAATAAAAGTTAGAACAGATGGTGCATGTTCATGTTAAACAACCTTATAGTTGTAGTTAATTTGGTTGCGCTTTCATTGCCAACGTTTAGTGTGCCATGATGGATCTCTAATACAATGTACGTTTTGTAATATTGCATTACACATGAGCCTCTTCTTGTTATTCAAAAATAATTTAAAAAATAGTTTCCAAAATTAAAAGAGTTATGAATTTCAAATGAAAATAGAAAATAACAATTTATAGAGATCTAATAACAGACTTTTTCCAATTTTATCTTTTTCTGATATAGTACGTGTTGAAAAGGAGCCTGAACATGTTGAAGGTAACTGTAAAAGTTTTTTTTTTAAATGTTTATAAAAAACTTTCACATTCAATATTTTTTCGTTACATATTGTTCACAAATGTTATAATGTTATTTGTGTTACAGCTGCCCCATGTAAACCTGTGCCAGTGTACTGTCCAGCCCCCCCTGGCTGGTATGGTAAGTACTGCAGTTTTTTAATTATACTATTTAGCCTTACCTGAGACCCTGGCCGTGACCGATTGAGAGCCCTATTTACTGGGTCCTATGTACTGTTTACTGGCAGTTGTGTACTGTTTAATATGTACTGTTTGGTATGCAACGTGCAGTACGCAAAAAAAATCCTCCATACTATTTTCCAACTGTATGGTGGAAGTGTCGTAAGATGTCCCACCCTTGTGCAGCCATGTTAAGTGCTGTTTTTGTTGTTATTGAAGGAAAACGTCATATTTACAGTATGCGACCAAAATGTTTGCGTACTTCTTGAAAAGTATGCTCCCAAATATACTCAGTGAAACCCCGGAAGTAAGTATATCATTCGGGGATTTTAAGTATGCTAAATTTAGAGAAACTTTTGCTTACTTAACTACTTTCTCGTCCAGTCTACTCAACAAGGATACTCAATAGTATGGACGGTATGGATACTTCTATACTATTGAGTATGGTGGATGAGTACACTGGATTTGAATGGTGTTAAGTAGGCAAAATGTTCTCCAAATGTCATGTACTTAAAATTCCTGAATGATATACTTATTTCTGGGATTTCTCTGATAATAGTATGGAGGATATTTTCAGCATACTGCATGTCACTACTGCAGTAGGCAGTATAAAGTATGCTAGAATACAGTACGAAGGGCGCAGTAGATAGGGCTCTTATTTGGACACAACCCCTGTGTCTGTGGTAACCTGGCATTAAAGCCTTTTCGGTCCTCCAGCAGCAAGATGGCAATACATTTGATCAATCATTATCAACCATTCCATTACCATACTAGAATCGATTTGATTATGTGTTTTCTCATTGCTGATTATGTGGCATTGCTTGTTGAGTGGTCTGAGTGGTCTCACATTTATTTATTTAAAAATGCAACTTTTGTTATCACTTTGTTTTAGTGTTCACATATTAAAAGGTTAAATGTGTTACCTAACTTGTAATTAATGCCCACTGACACTATGTCAAATTCATTTGCCATACAGATACTGTAGTCTAGGTAATTATATGTTAATGCAGTCCACCCTCCAGAATTTGAATGAAATATTTTAATACCATCCTGCATTAGCTATATGTGTGTATAGTTGGTAGTTCCCTTTCCCAGTATATTCCAACAAATATTGTTGTGTAGTAAAATGACTCCCTAAATTGCTGTGCAGTTTAAGTCAAGTCAGCTTCTCAGAGGGTTATCTAATGAAGAAGATGAAAGATTCCAGTGAGTATAGTGGCCCTTTGCTAGCAAAATAGAATCTACCTGTCTACTACAAAATGGTAAATTCCACCAAAATCAAGAAGCATTATCATCACATGTGTATATGTTACTACTAATGGAATTTGCATCGGAAATTGAAGCCTTCAGTTTTATTGCCAGAATTACAGTATGTTGTCCATTCACACATGACCATTTGCATAAAGCCCATTAGTCTCTCTTTATCTAATTAGTCAATTCTTAAAAACAGCCAATGACCTAGTTATTTGTTGTATTTTGGCTCTAGTATTCATTGATATGTTTTATATATTTTTGAGCATAAACATTTGTATTTTCCAGTGCACCACATTGTTACAGACAATCCCTTGCCACCTCCTATTATGCCAGGTATTTTATGTCATTGTTATGGTCAGAAATTGCAAGCATTTGTTGTGTACTGTATTATAATGTGGTTGCAATTTCTGTGCTGTCCACTAGAGGGATTTCTTACCTAACCCATAACATTTTTATAACTTTGTTGTGGCATTAAAGATAAAATTCCGCTTTAAAACTTGCAAGCATGTTAGCCGGTTTGTTCTATCTCCCTCAAGATCTTGTGTGGAATATGAGCAAATGCACATACCCCTAGATTCAATAAAATGTGCTTAGCCATTTCAGGGACGGATGCAATTCAAAATTTAGTCAAACTAGCCTTATGCGCATAAGGATCACCTAAATGCTCATAAGGGCTGAAAATCCAGTTGACAGGAAAGGTTATGGCTTGAAATCTGTGGTGTCCCATGCTAAAAGCGGGGAGATTTATTTATTTATTTTAGGGGCAAGTGCGCTTCTGTCTAAAGAATCTGGTCGCCTGTCTAACTTCAGGGCTGAGTGAACTCTAAATGAAAAAAAAAAAACCCACTATTCAATCCTCAAGCATGGCTTTAAGCCATATCACTACAAGCCCTACCGGAACCGCTTTAAGCTTTGCATGTGTCAGCAGGATCCATGCGGATGTAATGTACAGGTAGCATTGAAAATGAGTTTTCAAAGATTGGTTACCAACTGCTGTGCAGTCTTGCCGATATTACTCACCAAACACCGGAAGCAACCCTCACAGATAGCTGACAATACACACATTGAGGTTACTGTTGCATTTTAGAAATAAGGCGGGAAATTAGTTATTTTGGTTCAAGCCACAAGATACTCTTTTTTTTCGAGGGAGAGATGCTTATTTTATAGCTACCACGCCTACAATATTGTATGCAATAGAGGGCATTTCTTCCCATTGCATTAACTTTTAAAATTTGGTTCTGTTATGACTCCTCATTGGCAAAGACTTTTGTGAACTGCACCGAATGCTTCTCTCATTTATGAAATATTCAAAATGTCCTCTGTATGTGCATACTGGGAATGACACACATGCATCTGCTCTGTTGCTGTAAATAATTATTAACTGTTGACAAGGTTAGCAAATCCCATGTAACCTTTGACATGTAGCACTGCTATGGTCACCGACTAACACCCAGTTTGAAGGTTATTCCACTCCAAGTGAAAAATATGATGTCTCAAAAATAAATGTTGCCTCATTGTGTTCACCATGGGGAAAAGTCTGCTTTGTGGTCTCTGACGTGAGTTATTCTGTTTGCTTTGTCTTGTAATTCAGGCAGAAATGAAAGTATCTATATTTCAAACAGTTCAGTATATGAGTTACCTTTGCTAGCTAGCTAGCTTGAACTTTTGCTGTTTTCTTGTCAAGTGCAACTCATCAGTGGTTTATCTCTTAACTTTGTGTTTCTGTGCAATTAAATGTTATCTTGTTGTAGCTAAGAAAGATAGACAAATATCTTATAGGTAATAAGGTACTTATTTATTATGCTACATACCGTTTTATTTGTCAGGTGTCTTACTTGTATAAATTAGTGTACATTATGGGCAAAGGTAATACCCAGTATTGTGATTATAATCGGTATTATCGGTTGTTTATTGAGTTGAAACGATTGTTCAATGCAGCTTTAAATAGCAGACTGCTTGCACTATGCTTGGCCACCATCAATAATAAACTGATCTGCCCTTGATGTTGCTACCTTAGCGCTGCAGTAGGCATACTGCACTGAAATGCACTGAAGCCTTTACTCAAGGAGTAACTTCTAATGAAGCAACTAATTCTTGTTAAGGGGGAGATTGAACTGTCCCTTGTGTGATTTTCAGGTCTGGAAGTTCCCATAGTAACAACTCAGCCAGCCCCTCCAAAGCAAGGTACTGAATATGTTTTTTTTGATGCTGTTCATGTGTCAAAGATAATCGATCAATATATTTTGCACAACAGATGTACTGAACTTCACACTCATCCAAATTCTCATCATTGTGGTACCGATAGAGACACCAGTCACTGTTCTGGTAGTGGTAGTAACAGTTTCTGTAGTCATATTTGTAGTAGCAGTTGTTGTAGTGGTAGTAGTGGTTTTAAGACAGTTGTAGCAACAGTGGGTTATTTTTAAATATTATCATTGCGTGTATTTTATGGTTCATATTATTTGCCAATTTTGCTATTGATTAATAATTATAAATAACATTATAGAGCATTCATTGATCATGATTTGTTTTTGTCTTCAATGTTTTGTTTTGTTTTGTTTTTCAAGAACCCAAGGCACCAAAACAGAAGGATAAAGTGACCACTCCAAAGAAAGGTGTGCTGAAAAACCACAAGTTCAGTTTACTCGAAAGGTCTGAGGAAACCCATTGACTTGAACCATTCGAGTTGGGCATCTTAGTTATTCTCCATTATTCTCTGTGAAGCGCATTGAGTTGCACTTACTGTATGAAATGTGCTATACAAATAAAGTCTGATTGGTTAGTCTGTCCAAATATTCTCTGGTTGTAGCTGAAGTTTTTTTAGTTTAACTGAAAGAGTTATAATGACATTCCTCTTTTAATTTTAAGACTGCTACAGTCCAATTAGTAAGATTGGCAGTGAGGTTTTGCAGCATAAAACTGCACTGACCATTAGTTTCTCCTTTAAAACAATATTGTAACGGTGATACAAATAATGAATGTACTTGACTCCAAACCTCACATCGCAGCTTTTATCTCTATTTATTGCTGAGTCTGAAGTTCTGCTTTTCAGCCTCAGGCGCCAAGGCTAATGCGTCTTGTTCATTTCCTTTCACTGCAACCAGGGCCACCGGTTTGTTTCCCCTCGTTTTCTCGCGTGGGACTTCGGTCCTCCGACACCATAGCCGCTTTGTCAAACCACTTCTCAAACAATTATCCCATTCGAAGCACCTCAATCATCCAAGTAATTGCCGCATATTAAGCAAAGACGACGAGGGAGAGTGATGTTTACAAGCAACACTCATGTGTTCAGTTCAGTTAGATTGCTTGCTATTGTGGACATGCTGCAGTATTTCTCTGTGATCATGCAGTATTTTATAATGGCCAGTTGTTTAACAGTCGGTTCTATGATGTTTCGTAGTTTTTAAATGTCGTTCTATTGTTATTTTCTTTGTGTAATTTATTGTTAAAGTTGTGAAAAATAAATTCAATCCGTCGGTATGCAGCGTGCCAGGCAGATACTGCTTCACTTGTTCACTCAAAGATATGATTTTCGTAGCAGTTAAACTTCCATCCATGTTCATTTTCTTTCCTCTGACTCTCCCCATATTAGATCATATGGTGGAAACAAACTGGAGACCCTAATTATAACCAATAAGCTGCATTAGCCTTGACAGGGTGTCTTATTTCAAAGAAGACAGTAGCAGCAAGCACTGTTTCATCATTGTGATGTGCAGAACTGTTATCACAGCTGTAGCTACATGTGAGGTTGTAAACTCAAATGGTGTCAGTAGCACAGTTTATTCTTTTGACATGTTGGTAGATTTAACAGAATTTTTCTGTTAATTGTCGTTGTTTTTCAGTCTCACACCATTCATTTAGAATATTTCAGTGAGAAAGGTGTCATATTTTGTGTTTTTTCTGTTTGTTTCAGAGGCTGCAGTTACCAAAGAGAAGGACAAGCAAGCACCTGTAAAGAAAGGTAATAACTGGGCAGTATCTGGCAACAGTATAATAATTACATTTATATGAAATTCATTGCACTGTGTCCTTTTCTGACATCTTATTTCCGATCAGCTCCTGCGCTGGAGGCTCCTGAAGAGAAACTCAAGCCGCCTCCCATAAAGAAAGGTGATAAAAATGCAGTCACTGCCTTCAAGCCTGCAAGTTAGTGAATGGAGAATTTTACTGTAAAATTTATCAAATTTGAATGTGGTTTCACTTTTTATCTCAGAGCCTGAGGTTGCCAAGCAGGTCGAGCCAGACCCAGTAAAAGAAGGTGTGCTGCAGCTGTTTTACTGCTAACGGTATATTAGCTCTAAAATATGGACGGTAACAGCACACTGAACCACATTGTATGTTTCTTCCTTATGTCTTTTCCAGAGCCGGAGGCTTCCGGAGAGAAAACCGAGCCTGCAGCCATAAAGGAAGGTAATAACTGTACTGATATTGCCTAGATGTACTCAAATTCATATAATGCGAGCACTACATGATATAGCATCCTTTATAAATCTGAGCTCTTGTTTACCGGCATGTTCTTTTAGAGACTATTCTTGCTCTTGGGTAAATTCCACGGTGCTCGCGGGGCCTATGCTTCCAAACTCTACGAAGAAAGGAAATTATATAACGATCGCTTTTATGGCTATTCAAATTAGCGCAGTTAGCACACCGTGTATTGTGCCCATTAGAAACATTTTTGTGTCCTAATTTTTATGCCTCAATTAATTCAGGGCCCGAGGCTTCAAAAGAGAAAACCGAGGAAACTCCAGTGAAGACGAAAGGTGTGAATTGTGTACTCACGTTTTGTTGCATCTTCGTCTTAATTGTGTTGGAAGTATATTCTGCACCGTATCGATTGCTATTTAGCGAGAGAGTCAAAAGCTATGGAAGAGAAGGCCGAGCCTAACACTGCTCAGAAAAGTACAGACAGTGACTGAGTCCCGACTGTTCCACTGTTGACACTTACCTGATCTATTCGGTTTCTATTAAGCCAATCTTTCTCATACAATTCATAGTATGTAAACACTAGATATAGGCCTGCTTTCTTTTTGAGTGTTTTTCTTATGCACAGCTAGAATTAGGGGCATATATCACGGAGGAAAACCCACCTGTCCCTCTTAGGCAGGTAATTCATTAACACATAATTTAACAGCTGTCTTTAGTTCCATTATATGGACACTTTCAGCGTACTGTGAAATATTTGGCTAGATTTTAAACAGAGCGTTTACGGTACTATGCGAGATTAAAATATAGAACAGAATGTTCAGATGAAGTGTTCATCTTTTAGTTCCTTGTTTAATGTAACCTGCCATTCAAATACCAGACATGCTGTTGCACTCTTTATATAAAGAAAAAGAAAAGATATTTCATTAAATGTAATTAATAGACACTGGCAAGAGGTAGGCTTTGCACAGTATGGATAACATAACAACAATAAATCTTTATGCTTTATTTTGTTTTAGTAAAATACTTGATGGTACTATAATAACTTGAGTTATGTGGAGAAAAAAGGTAAGAAAATGATAATGACTGTTTAATAGATAAACAATTACCACTGCAAGTTTCAACGTAAAGGATAATTCTTTAAACAAAGCATAATTTAAAAAATAATAATTCAGAATTTCCTCAAAAAAGCACATCATTGAAGTTGGGAGGGAAATTCTGAGACACAATTACGGATAATACTCTGCTTTGGTGATACATGAACAGAGTAGGCCTACATTTTTGTTTAAATGGTTAAATATTTGGCCAAGATAATATATTATATACTGTAGATGCTATGTATGGCAAATAAAGACTAGGCTACTGCTGTAGTGTTCAATAAGACCACATATGGCTCTCAAGCATTTTGTCTAATCTGATATATTGGCCCATCGTTATTGAATCGTAAGTAAACACATTGGATCCAAGATTAATAATGATGCTCTGGCTTACCATGAAAGATAATAATTATACCACAATGAATGCAGCCAGCATGAGATGACCTAAGGTTCAGCTGCCACGAAGCACTGGAGGTTGTTAAGTGTGTACTATAGATGTCCCTCAGAGAAAATTAAGATTCATAACCTCACAACACTCACCATATGGGACATTTTGTCATTTTCCCCAAGGCAATTTCTGATCTACCGTCCATTAGTGCTGTCAGTTCCCACCTAATAAACCTCCAAAATCTATTTTGATGTGTACATCCTGTATATCATTCATGCAAATTAAGTAGCATCAGCAATCAGAGCTAGGCATGTTTGAAAAGTTCAAAGGTGGTCAATTTAACGTCAATAAACGTAAAATAGTGTATTAAGAACCTTCAGTTTTCAGAATTAATTTATCATTAAAAAATGCAGTAGATGAAAACATAAAAAATTCTAAAAGAAAATTCTAAAATACGTGCTGACCATGTCAAACAAAATTGATAAAATATAATTTTTTTATTTGAACAATGTCAGACTTTTTTTGTCCTGTTGTTGCTCATAACTGCTATATGATTCACAATTTTCAAAAGCAGTGTTTCCATAGCAACCTCACAGGAGTCCACAGACCTCAGGACGGCTCTTATAATCAGAGGATTCCACTCGTTTTTTTAAACCTATAAATACTAATTTATGTCTGCTTGTATATGCACACAAACATAAATCACTGTCTGGCATGTCATAAACGCTTGAGTGATTCACACCATCATTGGGCCAAGTCAATACTGCATGTCATTGACAGGTTGTGGAGATAACCATCCTGCCATCTCGCCTCGCACAAATCCCTCCCTAAATGAGAGTTTGTGTACGTGTATGTGTTTGTATGTGTGTATATGTGTTTATGTATGTGTGTGCATGTGTGTATTTGTGTGTGTGGTGAGTGTATGCATCCGTGTACTTGCATAGGTAAGATGGGGGGACATACACTAGTGTAGACACCAGTAAACTGTGTGTGTGTGTGTGTGTGTGTGTGTGTGTGTGTGTGTGTATGTGCGTGCATGTGTGTGTGTGTGTGTGTGTGTGTGTGTGTGTGTATGCGTGTGTGTGTGTGTGTGTGTTCGTGTGTGCATGTGTGTGTATGTGTGTGCGTGTGGCATGCGTGTGTGTGTATGTGTGCAAGTGCGTGTCATGTGTGCATGCACGTGTTTATGTGAGAGTGCGTGTGTGTGTATGTGTGCATGTCGTGCGTGTGTATGTGTGTTTGTGTGTGCATGTGTACGTATGTGCATGTGTGTGTGTGTGTGTGTGTTTGTGTGGGCCTGCTTGTATGCGTGTGTGTGTGTGTATGTGTGCAAGTGCGTGTCATGTGTGCATGCACGTGTTTATGTGAGAGTGCGTGTGTGTGTATGTGTGCATGTCGTGCGTGTGTATGTGTGTTTGTGTGTGCATGTGTGTGTGTGTGTGTGTGTGTGTGTGTATGCGTGTGTGTGTGTGTGTGTGTGTGTGTTCGTGTGTGTATGTGTGTGCGTGTGGCATGCGTGTGTGTGTGTATGTGTGCAAGTGCGTGTCATGTGTGCGTGCACGTGTTTATGTGAGAGTGCGTGTGTGTGTATGTGTGCATGTCGTGCGTGTGTATGTGTGTTTGTGTGTGCATGTGTACGTATGTGCATGTGTGTGTGTGTGTGTGTGTGTATGTGTGTGCGTGTGGTATGCGTGTGTGTGTGTGTATGTGTGCAAGTGCGTGTCGTGTGCATGCACGTGTTTATGTGAGAGTGTGTGTATGTGTGCATGTCGTGCGTGTGTATGTGTGTTTGTGTGTGCATGTGTACGTATGTGCATGTGTGTGTGTGTGTGTGTGTGTGTGTTTGTGTGGGCCTGCTTGCATGCGTGAGTGTGTGTGTTTTGGAACGTATTAGGTCTCATCCCCATCTCAGCAGATAAGAGCAATCACATTTTTCTGAAGTCACCGCCCTGTGTAGTCCCTTGTGGTTTGTCTGCATGGTAAATTGTAATACAGATTTAAAGAGCAAAACAGTGACTCCAGTTTCCTCTGTATGCAAAATTATATTGTGTACATATTTATGGTGGAAAATTGTTCATCACTTGGCTAAATTACACAAGTAGAAAATATTCACTGTACTTTGTATTACCACGTTGGGCCCGGTAACAGTGTTTTGTCCAAACACAAGCTTGGTATGAAAGCTGTAAAAATTGATGTTGTTAGTGTATATGTTGTGATTTAATTTACCACAAAGGTTTTGGCCATAGAGATCCAAAACAAATATGTGTAAGTCATTACACTTCTTTGAAAAAAAAAGATTTGCCAGTGGGGTAAGATAATTTCAGCTGTCAAGCAAAAAGTAACAAGCTAATATTTTCCACTTAAAAAGATTTTAAGTCTCATTACAAGACTAAAACACTTGTTAAGACATTTTTTGCAGTGCATCTGTCATTTCATTATTTACATGAGTTCTTCCTTTTCTTCAGTGTGGAAAGCAAAAATTTAAATATGAACTAATGAACTAAGTAAATACTACTGTATTTTAAACTTTATTTTTGAATATATTTTTGATATATTTATTTTTGATATATTTATTTATTTTTGAATAGATATATATATTTTTTTTTGTACATTCAACTTTACCAATTATAGTACAATAGGGACTGGGCTTGTAACACAAAGGTTGTGAGTTAAAATTCCAGCTGGGGAGCTGCCATTGTACCCTTAAGCAAGGTACTTAACATGAGCTGTTGTTGGCGGCAGTGTAGTATAATGGTTAAGGAACTGGCCTTGTAAATGAAAGGTTGCAGGTTCGATTCCCAGGTAGGACACTGCCGTTGTACCCTTGAGCAAGGTACTTAACCTGAATCGCTTCAGTATATATCCAGCTGTATAAATGGATAAATGTAATAAGAAGTTGTGTAAGTCGCTCTGGATAAGAGCGTCTGCTAAATGCCTATAATGTAATGTTTAAGTAAACATATTCAGCTATCTAAATAGATTTTATGTAAAAATGTAATCTGTAATCACTCTGGATAAGAATGTCTCATAAATGCTGAAATGTAAAAAAAAAAAAAAGAAGGAAGCTGTCTGGAATGCAAGAAACACTGTGAGTCATTGTCTCCAGTACCAAACTTCAAAGCCAGAGCAGAGTTTTCCAATTCATTTGTCAAAATTGCATCAGTACATGATTTGCACTAAAAATTAGACATACAATTTGATCAGAGGTTGGTTAAAGAGGATCGGGTACGTGTTTTTCTTAACTTCTGATAGGCCGCCGTCAGTCATCTGTGCAGGCTCGTTTCCCTCATTTATTTCTCCTTTTATATCAACTGCAAAAAGTTTGAATGCCGATTACACAGGCTGTGGGCGTGGGGGCGGAGGCCAGCCTCGAGAACACGCCGTGTCACATTCAGTCATAAATGCATTCTGTTTATCAATGCTGTTCTTATAAATAATAATTCCTTATGTTTATATAGTGCATTTCTCACACGCAAAGCGCTTTGCAGTGATGAGAGGGAAACTCACCTCAACCACCAGCAATGTGCAGCACCCACCTGGGTGACGCACGGCAGCCATTTTGTGCCAGAACACTCACCACACATCAGCTGGAGGTGGAGAGGGAGAGAACAATTTAGCCAATTAAACCAGGGGATGATTAGGTGGCAGGTTGAGAGAGCCAGATTGGGAATTTAGTCAGGACACCGGGGAAACCCCTACTCTTTGCAATGAGTGTCATGGGATCTTTGATGACCACAGTGAGCCAGGACCTTGGTTTACTGAAAGATGGTGCCTCCTACAGCACAGTGTCCCCATCACTACACTGGGGCATTGGGGTTTATTTGACCAGAGGGAACATAACCTCACTTACTGGCCCACCAACACCACTTCCAGCAACTTCTCAGTTTTCCAAGGAGGTCTCCCATCCAAGTACTAACCAAGCCCATATCTGCTTAGCTTCAGCCATTAGGCAGGAGCCAGGTAGATGGTGGTATAAAGGCAAGACGGAAGGTGGACCCTCTTTCAGAGAGGGTCCAGGTAGTACACGGTTCGGTATATTTAATTTGTACTTTTCGCTGCAGGTTTGACGTGAGTACACATGCATGCATTCTACCTACAGACAACATTAACACATCGGTTTTCACACTGAACAGATTTAGTTACTGACCATGGAGCACAATATTATTATAGTATGCCTGCTTCCACGCCATGTTTCTCTGCAGGGTGCTGGTTCTGTCAATGGATTGTCAAGCAAATTGATGTAGAATGCAGTCATTAAGTCAAGGTCATTTTCCATGCAATTATTTTCATTTCTATATGTTTCTTTTTTTTTTTTACATGTAAAGAGGACAAATTAAATGAGGTTAAACCCCCTTCAGCGGATGGTGAGTATGATCTCTATGCATATTTTATAAATGAAAATAAAGGGTGCTGTAATAATAAATGTTTTCATTATGACCACCGCGCATTGATTTTGTCTAAACCCTCAGGCTTATTCATAACGTATAACCTTAACCTTAGATCCCGCTCTCTCTATAACCTTAATTTTAACCCTAAACTGCAACTGCTTATGCAAATAAACGCCATAATGCATTTATGAATAACAAAATATTCATGGCAGTTCCATAGTTATTGTAACTGTCTATCGAATGCTTTGCTACATACCTTTTCATATGGCTTATATTTCTATGGCTCCACAGAAATTCCACATAAATCTCACAAACATGCATGATATATAATCGTAACTGTTTATTCAGTCTTTATTGATGAGATATTAAAGAAAGGTATTTCTGAGCTAACGCTATTACGCAAAGCCCTTCTTTAAGGTGGCGGGCCACAGTCACCCAGGGCCCGGCCCAAGGTCCAGTAAGTAGCTTTTAGATAATGAACAACAGGGAAACCGTGCCAATTTCATATTGACAGCTTGACGAGGAACCAGTGCGTGAAGCGGGGAAAAAAAACTTTAAATCAATATTGCTGAAACAAATGGATCAATTTAATTAATGATCCAAAGCCAGCAGTAGTAAGCAATCAATAGATTGCCCAGCAGCCTCTATGCTTTTTTTTGTGCATTACCCCCATCTTATAGATTAAATCAATGAATGCATAAGCATCGAGAGAATGTACCCATGACCTTTATACTCACCATTTCCTGCACCTGCTACTAAGCGTAGGATGGATACCTTATAGGGTACTACTGCATATACTGTAGGTTATATATCGAAAAAATTATATATCGACCAAAGTGACTGTTGTTTAATCCCGTCTATTTTTAAAGGCATGATTTTACTGTTGAATTGAAGATGTATTTCTGTGGTTTTATTTGATTTGGGAAAATCAGCTTGCTTCAAGCCCCTCTTTTCCCCTTTGACTTGATGTCTGAATGTGACTGTAATTGGCATTGACATTATTCTGCTGTTCCAGGCAAAGCAAAAATTATCCGTGCAACAAAGATATCACAGCATGCTATATCTCGCAGAGCAAGTAAGTGAAGGGTGTCAAATGTGTATTATGGGTAAAGATCTATTTTTACCTCTCCTGTACTTGTCCTTTTTCTCTCTATACTCAGACTTTGTGTGCTCAGTTCGTAGATATGCTTAATATTATCTAGACCTTGAAGCAACAAAGGCTTAAAAAGTTAGAGATCCAGGTACCAGGATACACACCAGCTGTTACCAGGATGTAGTATGTGGTCGATTTCTTCCTCTAGCTACTGACATTTTTTTCTCTTTGTAACATTCTTTACTAAATGCATTCATTCGCTTTTAGCCTAATTCATATTGTATTTGTGCATATTCAATCATAACCAGTACAGAGAGTGCCCATGCATGCTGCACTCTAAGCCTCACGCATGCTTTTAGCGGATCAGAGTGGGTCACATTTCCCTGCATTTTATCACACGTCAGAGGCTGTATGCACTTCATACATCATATGGTGGCCATAGTGCTATTAATAGCTAATTGTTGTTGTTGTTGAGTTCATATGCAGTGATTAATTAAGGAGCTAAGAATCATGGGTTAAAACTTAAGCTAGGCATTATAAATGGTGTTGGTCATCACAGTGTGACCATCAATAGTATTTGGATGTTACCAATACATTTCTTTTTCTCCTTTTTATGCATTCTCCAAGAACCCAAAACTACAGCGGACGCAGGTAGTTCATGCCTTTGATCTTCAGTTCTAAATAAAAGATATCTGTGACAAAACATATAGCCTACAGAGAGAAATTGATTACAGAATGAGACCTTGAGCTGTGTCAAATAAAGCAATTACCCCTTCAAAAAAATGTTACATCGTTTAAAGTTTTCACAAAACATACAACGTATATTTTTATTTTTAATTTTTTAGGGGCTTATGAAATGTGGCATCATTGTCTTTCATATTTTGATCAGTTTACTGGATTGTAAATAATAGATTCTCCTCTGTTAAAGACAAAATGTCTACTGGCATGGAGGGATTGGAGCTGTCAAGCTAGGGTCAGAAACAATTGCTTTATATCTGACAGTGCATATTTGTTTCACGCTAGCATTTCTCCGGCACCCCGTTTCATTAGAGTGGTTTTATGCGCCTCCAACCACTTACTGGCAACACGTCAACTATTAAATCACTCATTTTTAATTTTATAGGCTTGAACGCGGGATAAAACCGCAATTACGGTGATGTCAGATCCTGTTAACTCCAAAGTGCATCTGAGCAGACGCGGAGCGTCCCGGCGAGGTTCATATTTCTTTGTGATTCACAGGTAAGCCTGCGGAGGCTGTCGAGTCGCCCGACAAGGACGCACAAGGTCAGCTGCCCCAGAAGCTTTTAACGTTTTGAAACCAGCGGCGTCTCCGGAACGGCTCTTTAACGATTTCTCTCTTTTCCGTTCCCAGAAAAGGACCTGAAGCCCCCGACACCAGGAAGTGAGTAATCTCCTGTTATCCGTGGATTAGGACAGTAGTTTAGCCTGTCACGGCTCTGATCAGCAGACGGCAGGCTGATAATGAACATTTCAAGTCTATAAAACGCCACATGGTGGTGCTCTGCTTAGCCAATTCACAGCGCTGAGGATGCCGCGCAGCCCGTTAGCAATGCGTTTAGCGCACGGCTAGACAGATCGATTACTAAATGATTGCAAGGTCTGTTGGTTTGTGGTCTGCCTCAGCTCTTGACTGTGTTATTATTTGTGTGGGGGGAAAAGCATCAGTTGCAGACCGAGAAGTAACTGAAAAGTAATTTTATTGCCTTGCTACCTTAGTGACCCTTGCTTGTAGAAAATGTGAAAGCCCTGATCACAGAAAGGACTTTTTTTAACGCCATTCAGGCCCGAGATACCCAGACTCCTCCACTGCTGAACTCAACTTACTGGGCCAAATCTCAGAATGTGTTACAGGCAATGTGGCATATTAATAAATGTTTGTATTGTCTGCACCTTGGCAATTAATTAGCATTGAGCAAACACGTTTCAGTTACTGAACGAGATAATAGACGCATTTTTATCTCTTAAACATTTCACCATCAAAATAGCAACAGTAGAGACAAATTTGAAATTTTGGATGTAAATTTAGTTGAGCAATCGAGCGGAGGCTCAGTATTGTAGCCCAACCGCTTGCCTGCTTCCCACCAATCACTCCTCACTTCCTGTGTGGTTTGTATCACAGGACATTTTGATCTTCAGTGCAGGATTTAGTGGAGCTGGGTTAATATGTATTTTTATTGTATCTTTTTGTGTACATTTGGTTGTCTGGGATGTTCCTAGGTCAGTCAATGTGATTGATCAAATGTTAAATATAAACAAATGCATTTATTCATAAAATAATTTTAGATGATAATTTTATCATTTTTGTTAGGAAGTATCAGGATTATTTATTCTAGCATTTATGTTGGATTCCCTCTCTGGACTATACCCTGTATCTAAACTGTAGAAATACCTAATTCTATGCAATGAAGGAAATATGCATGCACAAGATCAGGAGCAATCATGAATACTCCATCTTAGGTGTCTTGACCTTGATAAACACTTTCTGTGAAAATATGTATACACACTCGCAAAACCCATGCAGCTCTTAAGCAGGTCATTTTATTAAGGCTCGGTATGTAAAAAGGTTGAATGGGCCTTATTCTAAAATGTGTGACAGCACAAGGTCAGTGTCAAAACTTTTTCTTGTCCTCCTCTTATCCCCCTTGAGGCCAGAGAGAGAGATCAGGCAGGGCTAACCCAGTGACTTAAAGTTCACTCGCGTGTGAAACGTCATCACTTCCTGTGCAAATGTCAGCGTGACAGGACGGCGTCTCAGCAGGCTGCAGTTGGCGGTAAAGTAAATTCTCGGTAATGTGAGCGCTCGGCGCTGTCGGCCTGGCAGTTCAGTGCCACAAACCCCCATCGTATCAGACAGCAGGGGGTTGCAAACTTAAGGGCATTTAAACGAAAAATGTCCATACAAAGGCCAGACTGTATTTCTGCATGGGAAGAGGATTTTGAGGGCTGGAGTCCCATAAAACGGGGCATATATGATTGCCTGGTACCTTAAACAACAGTATTTTTTTCAGAATTTTAAGCACTACTAAATATCACATTATTATTATTATTATTTGTATTTTTAATTTGGCATCTCCAGTCCCAATCAAATTTGGAATATCCATTTTGCAAACTATGTTCAAGCATGCTCATATACGCCCCTGCTGGGAGAGTGAAGGCAAGCCCTCTGAAACACGCGGTTCCAGCCAGCCGCTTCTTTTCACACTGCAGCCACAAGCCGTGCAGTCACAGGGTGGGGGAGGAGGAGACCCAATCATACGCGTGCACATAGAGCAAACCTTTTTTGCTTTTTTGGTTTTAACTGTAACCTTGAAGACTGATCATGTTCTTTACTTCTTAACCTCATTGGTGCAATGCATTCTTGTATGACTCACTCACAATTCCAATGAGACCATAAAGACCTTCAGTCAAATTGAGGTTCTGTCAGCACATATTGCTTATTTCCATTCCCTGTAATTTTCTCAATCTTATTGCATTTACTGCCTTAGTCAATAACCTTCTAAAAAATGTGTCACTCCTCACTGGCAGCTTCTGCGGTGTGATAATAGGTTATTTTATTAATCTGTCTCAATATATTTATCTTATAGCGAAAATACAGTCTGATCATACAGACTTCTGATAAGTATGTTTTGGTTAGTTTCTCTACAGTGCTTAATTGAGTCTCTCAGCTAGTTTAGCTTTCTAAATCATAAGGTTTGGTTAGCTTTGTCTTTGTAACTAAAATAGTAAGATCATCATATTACCCATAAATGGTAATACATACTTTTTTTCTCCATGTGTTTTGCTTATTAAAAGTTACAGTCCCGTTGTTCCCTAGAGATGAAATCCACGCTCTTATAGCTGACGTGCAGTGTGACACAGGAGACTGATTGCTTCTCTCTTGTCAGCTGTACACATATCCTGCTCCCTCCGGGCAAGTTCAGCGGGGTCTGTCTCCAAATGAAAGGATACATTTCTTTCACAGCAGGATCCACTCTAGAGAGATATTAGAAATGATTTTTTTTTAAATGGTGAAGACATCATTCAGCTAAAATGAGATCAGGAGAATGAATCTCTGTGCCTGAAAAATGCTCTTTATTTATTTTTTCCTTTCCTCTCTCTCCCTTTCTTCCTTTATCGTCAACACAAGACAACGTGACTGAAAAGGCGGAGGCGGAAAGCAAAGGGCCTGGTAGGGTTCATTGAATTTTCTCTCGCCGGATCACGCTTCGGCACACAGGAACACGCTTTGTAGCGTGTACTGTAGATGTGGAGACACCAAGGAGCACACACAGGCATACATGCACCCACAAGCACATGCTCGCGCGCGCACACACACACACACACACACACACGTACATAAACATGCAAGCACACACACTCAAAACACGCATCACATTCACATTCCTGATCCGTGTTGCGCGTTTGCGTTTGACAGGGAAAAAGATGCCGTACATGCAGTGCGTGCTCGTGCGCGGGAAACGGGGCCAGTTCCCCGTGAACCCCTTCTCTCCCGCGCCCCCCGTGAGTCCGGGAGAAAGACCCCCAACGATGGAGTCCCGACCCAGAACCCCGGGGAACTAGTTCATCAGGACGGCGCCACCATGTGTCAGGTTGATTGTCTTACTCTGTAGGCCTCACCGGCAGTATCCACCGCTGTGACCTAGCAGGAATGCTGGAATATCACAAGGCCTTCACCGCAAACAAAGGTCAATCAGGGACAGAAGGAAAAGAACGACAAGTTTTATAAAAAAATTTTTTACATTTTCCTGGACAGGTTGAGCTACCGTGGATTTCAGAGTCTGTAAATCCCATTCCTTTGCACGTTTTTTTTTTTTGTGACGCGTCTGGTGTTGTCAAGTTCCACGCTAACGTTTCAGTGTTGTTTTAATAACGCAGCCATTACGGGGTGTTAAAAGATTTCACATTATCTAATGAAGCCCTGTACAGGAACATGCAGTAGGTGCAATATGTGTTAACAGACAAAATCAGTTTTAAATGATTTCACTTATTATTCTATGAAAGCCTGTCAAAATATATACATCTCTGTTAAATGACATTTTAATAATCTACCATCATAGTACATTCAACATAGCCATTTTTATTTGTACTTTATATGTGCAATATCAGGTTTCCTCTACCTTGTGATAACACCTTTTTATCTCTCTTACCAAGACAACAGTAAACATTTTTACCTACGCAATATATGTACAGTTACACATTTATTTATTTGTCATTGTAAATTCTAAAAGATAAAATGTCTGCGGACTGTCAGTTATATGCGATGAACAGAGGGAAAGGCACCAAAAATAGCATTTTGGCCTGTCTCTTTGTTTTGATTATAGGAAATGTATGTGTTTTTGTTTTTTCTGCTTTTGTGGCTGTATATTATGTTAATTGTTTGCGTACCTTCTTTATCTATAATTATTCTCCTCCAAATCAATTTTTTTTTTTTACAATCCCTTAAAACATATTTTTGCAAGTTTTTCCAAAAATATTGTTAGTTTCAGACTATAACTAGGCTACAGGACAATAACGCACGCCCCAGTGGAATGTTTTTTACTGGAAAAGTAAAAATCCAAAAAATATTTTTTCATCTACAGATGATAGCATGGTGTAAAAATCATTTTGGATTTTGGCAATTAGAAAACAAAATACGTGAGTTATTGACCTACAAGTATTTCTTTAGGGTACCCAAGTTTATTTCTGGGGTTGATATTTAGGTCATAGAAAGTTTGATTCATTTTCTAATTGCATAGGAATACATCAAATGTCTGCTTGAACGGTGATGCCACTGCATTTCCTGTGCATCTCAATTACCTTTCTGATTGAATTTAAGGCAGATCTACCTTCATAACTTGAACTAATAGTACACAGTATAATGCATTACAAATGAAAACATATTGACCATTTCCCTTTATGTCCAGCTAATGAATGTTACCGACCTTCCTTTTGTTCCAGTGCTTTGCACAAGTAAATTCACCTTACCGTCCACAGAAGGTGCTCTGTGTTTGTGTGTAACTGTGTGTGTGTGTAAAGGAATGAGAGTAAAGAGAGGGAGTGGGGACATTGCTTATCCACGAGGTCTCCCGCCAGTGACGAGGAAGAGCTAGCTACCTCTTTCAGTGGTGTGTAGAGGTGGGCGGAGCCAAAGTGTGCTTACACACTCTTAATGACCAACGATGATTCTTACAATACTGTGTGCCCTGTAGATGTTGTAGAACTGGTGGTGGTGGTATTTCCACCGTTCCCCGGTAACTTCTGACAACAGTTTCACGCACAGTCTTTTCTATGTGCTCCTCATTTTGGTAATGGTGCTGTTTCCATGCTTCCTACATATTCTATGTACTCAAAATGAGGTTGATGTGGAGAATTTACATTATAGACTACCTGCTGCACTGAAATTCTTCAGTAATTGATCACTGAATGGGACTATGAAAAACGACTGTAAAACGTGGAGGAGTATTATTTATTGTCTTTCATAACAAGCAGATGGTCAATGATTAAAACAGGAAGATCCAGTAAATGACACTGATACCCCTGTAAAAAATGTTTTACAGTGTAAGCCTGACATAATTATGACTTCATTATGGCTGTAATTATGTGCCATATATATTTTTTATTTTATAAGATTTTTTTTTTATTGCCGTATCCATGCGCTTGTTGGTTTCTTCTGGTTTTCTGGAGGACACAGAAAGCGGTGCGACAGCTTGACGATCTGAAGAAAAGTAGGCCACATGACAATGATCTCACTTTGAAGTTCCAGCATGCTCTTTCCTGTTCCATCACAGTGAGAGGGAATCTAAACTGTGCTGAGGCTCTCTGTGTAGAACAGCTCATTTGCTGGAGGTAGAATGTCAATGACTGACTTGAGCAGTTATAATAATAATATGTGCTCATCATTTTCATAATTATTATAGTGTTTACAGTTTCACTTCTATTTATAATCATAATGGTGAATGCTACTGCTCAGCTTTGTCTGGAAATTAATACTCAATCTGATAATTGTGATTTAACTTCATTTAAGCCCATTTTTGAAATAGCAACAACGGTGGTTCCTCATGACATCTACGTAATGGAAATGTTGCCTACGAATCTGAAAGATTCAGTTCATTGTTTATGTCGAATTTAAATCGCAGTTAGCAGTTAGTTTGTGCAGAGGCCCGGGGTTTAGGAACAAGCTATAGTGAGCGTAACGGCCAGTGTAGTCCGAGATCGCCGAGACTGATAGTTCACCTTCTCCTTGTTTCACATCGCCATCTTATCTTTCCACAAAGGAGTACAAGAACAGAATGAAGAAATGTCGGAGGGGAAAGATTTGACTGATCGCTGAGATTCAGTCCATTGCCTTTATTTAACTTGAATGACATGTTGAGATAACTATTTCACAGCCGATGCCTACTTTAATAGTGCTGGTAAAGAGAGCTGCTAGATTGCCAATGAATGGAAATTCATACAAAATTAATCAGTGAGTTCTTGCTTTTTTTTCTTCTAAATTATACGATTGCGTCCATTTCACATGCATGATACCTTTGATTGAATTGGCAAATTCTGCTTGTTAATTTGAACGATGAATTTCATCCAGTGTGCAGAATAATTTGCTTGTTAGCTAAAAAAAAAAAAACAGACAATGGTCAAATATACCTGTTTGTCAATATATGGATATACACACTATTGAACTAATTTGCCTGTGATGTCTGTGCTGTTTTCTTTCTGACTAGTTTATTGAAAGATGTTAATAGATGACAACAATATGATTTATCTCATAAGTTTTGGACTATTTATATCATCCACTACCCTGTTATGGACAGATAAATAATCCTAGTTTGCTTTACAATGGGAGTTGCACATAATGTTGTTTTTTAATAGCAAATAAATGTCACACTTCCGCTATGTATATGTGTGGAAGATCGTTGAATTATACGTAGTAGCTAGGCTTCGTGTGGGCTGAACTTGTCTTAAGACAGGGCCAATGGAATCCCATTAGGTCCGCTGATGGCATGCTGACTGCTGAGTCACAATTAATACAAGCTTTCTTTTTTCTTTACAATTTGCAAAGGTCATCGATCACCAAAATTCATAAGTAAAAATGGTTGCATTGAAAAAAGTAACACTTGTATAATCAAGGCCTATCCAATCCTGTAGGATACCATAAAGACATCAATTAAGAATTTACAGGGGCTACATTGTTTGGTTTTTTGGGTAATGCTTTCTATGAATTGTCCTTCATAAGAGATATAGTATAACTCCTTCATACACATTACGTAGACATTCATAAACACTTATGACATAGGCAAATGGGTGGAGTCGGGTGACACAATATACCATGCCTTTTTGCGGTTAGTGACATAAGCATTCGTGGATGCTGATGTACTGCTTATGATGGTGCTATGTTCCACCTATGGAGGGCCATTCATAGAAAGTGTCACTGTATTTTGTGCTATGCTTATTTTGTCGATGAATGAAAAAAAGTCAAAATGACAGTATAAATTCTCAATGAAGTGTTACATCTTGTACAGTATACAATACATTTGTCTGAAAAGTATGAGGTCTGCATATGTCCAAACTGTTTACGTTATGGACCTGGCAAGGTTCATGTTTTAATTTCTTTTGTGGAAAATACACTTTGAAATGATGCAAGAATTACAATTTGTGAATAAAAAAATAATAAAATAATAATTGGTTTTGTTGATTGAAATATATTAAGTTTGAATAAATAGATAAATCACAATGCAATGCTTACATAATAACAACATATTTTTAATATTTGACAGGGGACACGAGACCTTTCATTTTATATTTTGTATTATTTTTATACACCCACTAAAAAAGAAGTTCTGTCTAAACACAAAGACTGCAACTTTATGTTATTAGCTTACAAACACATCAAATTTAGAAACACATACGATGAGTTCATTTTCATGATATCGGAATTCACTAAACTGGAAGAAAAAAAGAAGTGAAAACTGCATTTAATTTTGAGTTGAAGTTAATTTCAAATGTTGAATTAATATCGCATACTGGCACTTAATTTATATTAATAATACATAACAACGGTTACTTTCTTTGACTTTTCCAACTCACGTTTTTTTGTCAAATATTTAAGATTAAAATGAAATTGAAAAAGTTCATTCTGACGCCTTGCATTTTTATTGTTACGGTTTGCCTTGTTCCGACTGGCACGACTGAATTCTCTATGAAAGGGAATGACCCAGAATAAAGGCCGCCTGAAATTGGTTAAATGTTCAGACCAACGCCGCCTTTGTAGAGCAAAGTAATTTCTTTGATGCACCGTGATGCACAGCGCATGCGGCAAAAGCACTGGGTCAGCTCAAATCCATTCTGACGTTCTTTAAAGTCAAAATTAATTTCACTTTCGCGAGACAAGCTACGGGAGTGGCAACACCGACGCAGTCAGAGCGGGACAATCACGCTTGGCGTTTTTACCGCTATTGTTGCCGGCTGGGCAGGCCACGTGCTCTATGAAAACTGGGAATAAACACCGCCGCGTTATTGCTATTTGTGACTCATTGAGGTTGTGAAAATACGGATGCTTATGTGTCGAATCCCAAAACGTAACACTTAACACTCATTATGTTCGGAGTCAATTGGATTTCGTTTCTGACGTCTCTTTCAAACCAGTTAACCTTATTTATTTTCCATCTTGACTCTGTATGACGTTTCCTAATTTGTTGGGATTGATTAAATAGTAAACATGCAGTAAACATAATTCTGTGTTTTGTTTTTTAAGTCCAGTTCCAACTGTATACAAAGGTGTGGTGTGGTGGGGTCATTTGTGGGATAGCTGTATAAAATGCAAGAAAATATAAGCCCTTTTTTATTTTTTCATGATTTTTTGTGGGTGATTCTGGTGACGCTTTCCTTAAACTTCACAAACTTTCACTTACCTCAGGCTCTAAAATTAGATGTTTCATCACAGATTTTTAATATTTATGGATCAAAGGCTAGTCCATTGGGAGACACACAAAAGGTGACAGAAAGTGTAAGATGTTCTATTGCAATAGTTTTCTGTCAGTTCAATCTTTTTGGGTCAATTTGACCCCAAACATAAAAGCCGTCATAAAATGTCACCACAATGCGAGGGTTAAAATAAGTCAAAGAGATGCCACATCTGGCCAAAGACAAATCTGTTCATCGGCTGAACACCATTTAATTCTGTCTACGTTTCCTTTAACCCACATTTATAATCTGCAGCACAAAATGGCTGAAGTATTTTAAGCCTAATTCTCAATGGATCTCAGCAGAAATAAATATGGTAATCTGAGGGAAAAGAGCTGTGGGTCTCTGGTCCCTAGATCCAGTCACCAGTGAGCTCCGGAGCATCAGCTGACGAGCCCGTACATCTGGGTCCTGCATAACTGGGTCAGCCCGAGAGCTGAATGGCACTAATGTGTGCTATACTCTCTATATCATGCTTAAAATGGCCGCCTAACATTCATAATGCAAATATAGTGTCTGTGGGTCTAAAGAGGTTTGGGGGTGGGGGGAGGGGGGGGGGGGGGGGGGGGGGGGGGGGGCAGGGTTAGGAAAGTTGGGAAGGCGGTGGAACAGCGATGATGGGAAGAGGAGCAGGGGCGTGGCAGCACCAAGTACTTAAATTCTCCAGTGATTTGATTTAATTAATTTCATTATGTATTTATATATTCTTTTTTTATGCACAATGCACCTCATCTACATCCATCAGCGCAATCATAACTCACAACACGGAGTCGTTTTTTTTTGAAGCACAGAGGTGAGAAGACCCCTGCGGGCGTGCTGAAATTCAGAGCCCAGAAACACGGAAGCTGCAGGTTTGAGATTACGGCTTGAGTTCTTTAGTTCTGGCCACGCTCAGTCCCAGTACTGGAAAGCCCAGAGGAGAATATGCTGCACTAAATCAGGTCCCATAATCCCCCTCTCTCCAACCTGCCAACCAGCCTGAGGTGGAGGTCACATGCTCCTCTCGATGCATCTAAGCTATGTGAAAGCACCATTTCAGGAATTTAACCATATCGTCATGGCTGTAGACACAGCACACGCCAACTTTAAAAAGCCTGCCTGGGTTTTTTATAGAAAAAAACCTAGGGAAAGCGATTTGACAGGATACACAAGCGAGTTCTTTTTTATTTTTTTATTCTTAAAAATCAATCGCATGCTACAGCTAAATATAGAAGTTAAATGTCGAGGCAAGCAGACTCTCAAGCTAAATCGTGCCCATTTTTCATTGGCCACTCCGAGGTGCCCTTTGACAGACTGCCCGGCAAAATAGGAGCCTTCCAGGAGCCTAGTGTTCATCGCCCCCGTACAATCAACGACCTACTTACTGCCCTCAGTCTAAGCTGTTCACTCCCCTATCTGCACAGTACGTGGGCGGGAGAGGCTAGACTAGAGTACTAGAGTAAGCAGCAAGTTCTACTAGAGCAAGTAGAAAGCCTGTGCTAATGACTTTTTAGAGCAGCTCACCACATGGCCACCTTCTATTTTTCTGTCTTGCTTTTCCCCCTCTGGCAATGAGAGCTGAAGGTATTTCAAGGTCATCCAGAAAGAGCCGGTGTGGGTGCAGGCTTTTGTTCCAACCAAGCAGTTACACACCTGATTCTACTAATCAAGGTCCTTAGCAAAGACTCTAATGGTTGATTAGTAGAATCAGGTGTGTAACTGCTTGGTTGGAACAAAAGCCTGCACCCACACCGGCCCTATCTGGATAAGATTGAGGACCCCTGCTCTAGATATGCAATCAGCAGACCGTGGACCAGGCTCAGTGACACTCAGCCTCGTCACCAAGTGCATCTGTCCTGCTCCACTGTCATATCTGCAGTGAGTTTTTTCCCGGGCCTCTGCAACTGAGATGTGTTTTGCACACGGTCCCTTGTCTGCAGCTAACGTGTTTACTAAACGGCTGAGTGGTCACACGACGCAAAGTAATTCAGTTCAGTGCTTGAAAATCATGCCGCTGCCCTACAAAAAGATTTTCTCAGCGCATTGATTATGTGTGAAAACAAAACACCCGCCTCGCACACACAAATGCACACATCCTCAAACACAGATGCAACAGTGATTCCCTCAGCAAATTCTTAAAGGGACAGTCTCATTTTTTGTAGAGTTTAGTAGTAGTTTAGTTTTTTTTTTAATGAAATCATGTATTGATTTAATCCGCTGTCAATGGCACTTAGACCAGAAGACAAGAGCATTCAGGAAGAGCCTCAAGTGCCGTCAAAAGAGCAAGATACTAGAGGTTTGCTTGTCCCGGGAAAAATGCAACGCGTAACAAATCAAGAAATAAAATGTCAATAAAGCAGAGACAACTGAAATTTCAAACAAGGGTGTCGATATTTATTGTTCTTTACTTTTTGTTTGCTTGTTTCAGTTACGTAAATTATTTCAGCATGTCCCCTTAATGACATTTACACACATAACATCCACCTACACTCTCACTGTGAATCACAGGCAGTAGTCAAACAGTGGCATAGTTAATGAAAGCCTCCAAAATCACAAAGTGTCCCTCCACACGCACTGTACTTGTAGTCCTAAACATAACAGATGTTAAAGATGGGTTTTGCTATCTTTCCTTCCTTATATACAGTCAGGGACATGTAAACACTTTCATGAATAATAATTGCAATTATACCATTAAGTTAGCCCAAGATTAAAGCAAAACGTTCTTCTTCGTAGCTTGTGAGGCCTTGGTTAAAAAAAGAAAACCTCTGTAGACCAAAAACATTGTACACAGAGGAACAGCATATTAAAGGCTTTGAAATAATCTTAATGTTTTATTTAACCCATAATGATATATTTTGTTTTTGGGAGCCTTATTAAATAAAATTATTTGGCTGATGTTATTTTTTTATGGTCTAAGAAGAAATACAAGGCAGTAAATAATCATTGCAGAAGCCTTCAATGCCTTAAAACACTCGATTTCAGAAAAAAAAAAAGGTCAAAGAAATACTGGAGTTTCTGGATTGATCTCATCCATGCCATTGTTTTTTTTTACCATCTATAACACTTCCCTGGTTCAGTTTGTACATAACATCTGCTTTTCCTCCCTATTTTGACACATCTTTAAACCCTGTCTTTAAATAATACAGAAAGGCTGCGCACTACCGGCACTACAAAATGGAGCCGCCTTTGCTTAAGGGTACGAAGAAGTCACCGCGGCTTTATCTCAAACTCGCAGTCAGCTGGTCTGAGATTTTCTGTACGGCTTTTTTATGTTCTTGGGTGGAGGGGCCTTCCTGGCCTGCATCGAGACAGCTACGCAAACATCGGAGTCAGCATTCGCGACACGACAGGCGTCGCTCTGTCGATGCAGGGATGTCCGCCATTCTCAGCTCTGCTTGGGACTTCAGTAACGTGCAAAAGCAAAAAAAAAAAGTAGTGAAAAATTTAAACTCACTCACTTCGAACAGGGCGCCATGGTATTGAATTCAGCCGCCCCACAAACCATCCCAGAACATGTCCGTCACATATTGCACGGGTGTGCATTACTGTACAAGTTGAACATCAGAAAATAGTACATGAGAAAAATAATATTTATATATCTATATATTTAAATGATTTTTCAAGTAACAAACACTTGGTAGTGCACTGCCCAATACCTCTGCTCTTCTGATACCAGCACAAGCCACACGAAGTAGAGAAAAGACTGTCAAACATGTCTGTGTCCATTCAGAATTAATTTCTATTGGACAGGTCTTCATCCTAAATAGCCTAGGACAGGTAGCGTGTCACTGTAACACCTGCTATGCTAATAATAACATGCCCTTCACTGAAAACAATTGCAAACTCGACATCAGGTTCATTGACGTTTCAAATAAATTATGTACTAGAGTATACATTTTTTTGACATTAGACTGATTTGCATAATTTAACAAACAAGAATACTTCCATAGAATTAAATTAGCATAAAGTTAAGGTTAGCACTAAAACTGCTGTCAAGTGTCTTATTGTCGGAAACTCCCTTAATAATTTATAGGAAAGACACTTCTTCTTTTTTTTTACAATGTAGACTAGGAAAACTGAGCATTCCATTTTATATTCTTCAGAAAGAACAGTAAATACTGTATGTCCTCCAGCATACAATTGTTTCCTCGCACCTCCCTGTGTAAAGGGCTATTTGCTCTAAAGAAGCGTAAAACCTGAATTTCTCTTTCATTGTGACCGAAGAAAAACAGCTGAACTCAACATGAAATCCATTAGCACAAACCACAGTTTGGGAATCGACATGAACGACATCCAGATTACGGTATACTGTCGCCACTGAGTTATAAAATTCCAGATAGCTCTTTTTTTTTTTAGGATTTCACAGTCATCACAGTCCAGCCTCATTCGCCTTTTCTATAATTCAGACCCTGAGCTGCACCTGCCTTCTTGTCCGTTTGGATACCCCAACACCACATGAACTACACCCCCAGTCATTCTGGGCGCCTTCCCCCAACAACCTACAGATCGTCACAGGACACTTCACGACAAAAACGTATGGAATATTCACATCAGTCTGTACATGGGCTGTTGCCGTCAACGATAACTTCCGAATCCAAAGTGTTCTGAGGTGTATTTACAGATTTGTATTGGCACTTAGCAATAACACGTGAAACACTTCCGTCACTTCCTGTTCCCATTGTCAATATTCAGATAAATCTGCTTCATACAAGACATATCCTTCTCATGTTCCCTTTCATCCACCCTGTTTCTTGTTTTGATTTTTTGTACTGTACATGAATTAGGGGAACACGGCGCATTCAGCCTCCTCACTGGTAGGGGGCGATATTTCATTTAGTCCAGTGAAAGCAGCGGCTGCAGGTTCTCTTCCTCGCTCTTGACTTTTTCTGGCCGTTTAAGCACTCCGGGCTCCACCACCGACTGGGACCTGTTAAATAAAATATGGCTCGCATCAGAGGACCCTGTGTTCAGTGGACTGTTAGCGGAGAGAAAATGTTCTGTTCTCGGTATGATGGCAAATGAGGAAAAGAACAGTATATAAATCATAAAATAAAGACTCTGGTTTTTGTAAATGCTACAAGAAAATTTGTTTTGCAGAAATGCACAGACAGACACACAGACAGACAGACACACACACACACAGACATACACAAACAGCCTTCATTTCCATTAAACCCTGCTCAGTGTTTAAGATTCAAGGCAAATGTAACGTTTGGTATTGAGGCCACAGTGGTTCACTTCATAACGAAATGTCAAACTCAGACAGCGTATTGGGCTATTTTGATTTATTTCTCTATTAGCTGAATAAGCAGCTCTGGGAATGGGGAACCACCATTCATCATCCATGAGGGGAGGGCATTCTGCTCTCAGGAGCAGCGTAGACGGATGCAGTCAAACAGCTCGTTCCGGTGACTTTAAATTATTAAACAAAAGACTACAAATTGTCCTGTTTTACCTATGGGGAATCACACTGCATATTGATGCTCACAAACTACAAAGGAATGCATGCAGGGAGAAAGAAAGAAAAAGACATGAAATCTAAAATCACAGCTCACAAGAACGGGAAAGCACTTTGAAATTGCTCAACGCAATTATCTATGCCCTGGTGAGCTTAACATCCACAATAACAAGTTCATAAAGCCTTGTCAACCAAGAGAAAAATCTCTGTAATTATGGGACCTGTGAACATTGATATAGCATCACTGCCAGGAACAAAATCTGCTAATACCTCTTTTGTAGGCAGCGTTCTGCAGGAAAGGAATGGAAACGCCATAATTATGGTAGACTGTCTCTATAGAACACATTTTTTTGTTTCTATTTCAGTTTATTAATTGCATGATAGATGTGTCAATGCCAGAAATGGAGATGTCTGAATGCTTATGGTGTGGACAGAATAAAACACAACCGTTTCATCGCATATGACACATGGCTTGAATTTCTGCAAAACATAAGGTGACTTCAAATCAAATCAAAATGTATTCATATAGCGCATTTCACGAACAATCGTCACAATACACTTCACGGAAAACTCTGGCCTAAACCCCCACAAGAGCAAGCCAAAGGAAAGGCCCCGCCCGGACTTGCCAGGATACACAAGAACTATGTACATGTAAAGCAATGCAACCCCCACTAGAGAGTTAAACAACAACATATACAAACAAATTGCATGTAAGCAATAGCAGTGCCAATCGTTCTTATCCATTTGTAGGGTGTACAGAACCCATTATGTACATATGTAAACATGTCAGCAAGTACCCTGTTTAATGGCATTAACTGGCTGAAACCCATAGGCATCAGTTATGTAAAAACAATAACAGAGCTAAATGATAAAGGTTTGATTAATTACAGTAGTCACACAGCAGTATGATTACTGTAATGAAGTGGCATGCCTGGTGTTTGTGCAGATTAATCATACCGTTCTATCAAAGAAGGAGGGGAAATGATCGCGACGCTTTACGAGATCACTTCAGTCCGTGCTTGGGAAGGAGCAGCGGCGAAAGCCGAATTGACGGATCAAATGGCCGCTTTATCCGTACAGAAAAAAATAGGCCCGATGGTCATGGACAGGGCAGACGAAAGTTTCCCTTGAATTCACCCTTACGTTACAAACGAGCTAAAATCCTCCAAATCCTCATATCTTGAGATAACGTTTCCGTTATGATATATCATATTATGCCATGTTTCTTGTGTACACATTATAAAACCCTATTGAGATTCACATCTCTTTTTCAAGGGGGGCTAGGTCAAGAGCGTAGCAGAAAGGAATACACATATACACAAGAACACTAATAACAATATTATAATGTCAGGACTGTTAAACAGTCATAAGAGCAATGATTTAGTGCCACTACTGGACATATCCACTAGTTACCAACCGACAGTAGTGAAACTGAGAAGGGGGATATTCTCTCATTTAAGTCGACTATAGTATTGTCTACGATCCCTAACTTTATTCATCCCCCATATGGGAGTCAATGAGGCAACGTATAGTATTTATGGAGTGTGCTGATTCTTAAAGTTCAGTAGGTATTTCTTTTAACCTGGTCTTCATTAGTAAACAGAGCATATCCCTTCACGTTAACTGGATAGGCTTGGCTATAGCACAAAACATTTATAGCACTGCAAAATCAGATTTATGCCACTGACAGATTAAAACGGCCAAGCGTCAAGACACGAACAAGGTTGAATCGGCTGAAACAAGCGTACGTATTTCTCAGATTAAGGATAATTGTGTTTTTTTTTTCAAGTTAAAAGTACTTAGAATTACTATAGACCTGCCATTGATCCATTCAGCCAAATTTAATCGATTACCCCCACTGCTCCACTCGTCCCACGCTCTTTGACCACGGTTCTATCGAGCCACGTTAGCCATAACGGATTTGAGCCACGTTCCTAAGATCTATCAGGAAGTCACAGAGGCCAACGCGCGCTAGCCTGAACACGTATCGCAACTGAAAGGACCGTTTCTTCATTGGCGCTACCGGGGAACGGGGGCGCCGTGACTGACCTCTTCATGGTTTTGGGGGACAGGTCCTTCTCCAGGTCCTTCACGGAGAGAGTGTACGACTCGGGGCTGTACTCAGGCTCCTCGTCGTAGGCGTGGTCCAGCAGGGCGCGCGCCCAGGTGCCCATGTCGTAGGGGGGTAGCATCCCGCCCAGCTCTGAGGGCAGGATCTCCGGGTGAATTAGCTGGTGCAGGCTGTTCAGATTGTTACCGTGCATGAAAATCTGCAGTTTTAATACGTAATAAAAACAAACATAAACACAACATAAATAACCAATGTAAACACAACTACGAACAATGAACATGTCACAGAAATTAAAGCTGATATTATCTTGTGCAAATATGCAGTATTTACCTAAACGAAAACACTGTCCTGGACAACATTGCAATTAATCATGGACTGGTAGACAATAACAAATTATGTAATGACGTAGCTTATCTTCGTCGACACTTTTATAGGATGTGGTTTAATTACGTGTCCTTACAGTTTCCAAATATGAAAAGCACACAATGCATGGAATCTATTACACCTGTGTGCGGAAGATATTCCTGTTACCCGTTTTCTGGTCTTGTCCTTCAGAAAGGGCCTTATGACCGTGTATAGAGCGTGGATGTACCACGGCTGGTTGACAAAATGGATGCCTCCAAACCTGGCTGGGAAGCTATCCTGTCAGAAGGAGAGGCAGAAATCTGAGTTGTCATGTTATAATCATGTAGCTTACACTTCTTGCATTGTTTCCTCAGGGCTTATCTCGTTGTCGCCTTTAATTACATAGACAGGAAACATTTCTTTGCAACCAAAATAGAGAAGTTATTTTGTCTCCAATGTTCAACCAAGGTTTTGTAAATACTGACAGCAGGTAAAGCAAGTATTGATTAAAACAGCAAAAACAGTCATTTTGAACTATTACGCTAACCATTGGCCTTAAGAGTTACAAAGCATAGAATTTACACAACAAATATACCGGAAAACATTAAATTGGTAAAAGAAAAAAAAGCCAATGAGCTAAACTAAGACTCATTTCATAAAGACAAACCTTGAACCCTTAATTTAAATGAGTACTGTGCACCACTTGGACCTTGTGGTACATCCCAGCATACACCTTATTGTCTCTGTGACCCATTTAAATCGTGCCTTCAAATTAAAGGTACTGTAGGGGGTCTGGAGTTGAACCCAATGATTCCCTGAGCGTAGACGCAGGGAAATTGCTAGTTTCAGTCAGCTCCATTGAATCTGTAGACGGGCGCAAAATTGAACTGAGAACAGCCCCGCCTCACGTGAGAATTGAGCCCCGCCAACGTGTCTTTCTTGTGTCACCTCCATTAAAATCTGTCAGGATTTTTAATCGATATTCGTGGAAACCCGTCGTCGCAGATTGCAGACGTCGCCCTCGTTACAGGTTCTGGCCGCGCAGAGGCCCTTGTTGGGGTTTCTTCGTTATCGTTATCAGGCTGTCAAGGCGAGCGATGACTGCTCCCAGTAAGACACACTGCCGTGAAATACTGTGTTGAAACAGGGAAGCACTGGCCCCGGCCCGCTCCGTCTAATTGTGTTATACCTAATTCTTAACTTCAAGCAACAAATTCAAACGAAGGTTCAATCTAGATTTTTTTTTATCACAGACTGTGTAATCCCAGAATCACAGGTTCACAGACAGATGAGCTAACAGTATGGTGTAAATGATGTAAATGTTTAAAAGGTAGCAGTCATCCACATTGTGGTTAGATTGCGCCGCATTCAATTGGCGCAGTGAGTTTCAGCTAATTCTGGTGTCAAAAAGTGTAAAAACACCTCATGCTTGATCTCAACGGTAAAGTATATTATTAAAGAACTACTGTTCTTGAAAAAGTAGGAGACTAATTTGTTGGACACATTTCTTTTTCACAATCCCTGGCATAATGAAATGCTATACAGTACCTTGACAAAATGATAACACTTACTGTGTGGTACTGCAAATATCAGTATGTTTGAATATCGAACTTAGTCAGACATTACCCACAGTCCACCCTCAAGCAAGCAAGAAAATAACATTTCACTTGAAGTGCTTGAAATCTGTCCACCTACAATGCTCAAAAGGTCCACTCACTCCAGACAGTGCTGTCCGTTAACACGGTCTGGCACGACCACAGAATAATGACTGTTGCACTGTTGCCGGGGTCATGCACAGTGGCTAAAAGTGGCTGAATAGGAGTACATCAGTCCAGGCCCCCTCGCCCAATGAGCAGACAGAAGTATCCTGTAGGGTGGGCTTATAACGTGGAGTTTCCGTGGCGATGCTCACTAGCTGCAGACGCCAGAGAGTTGTATATGGAACAGAGAACACCAGCCCAGCAACCAGAAGTGAAAATTTCAGGGGTCAGAAAGTAAAAGTCCTGCCATGTTTTTCTTCCACCCATGAGCTGATTTCACTAATTAGCTCTACCTCACAGCTGAGGAATAGCAAATGCAGATGATTGGAACAAAATACTGGGGTGGAATTTTACTTTCTGAACTGGAACTTTCCACCTCTGTCAGCAATTGGCCCTGGACAAGCCCCTCGAGGGGCGTGGCACATGGCAGGCTAACTAACACAGCATTGGCAGTCCTCCTGGGATTCTGAACCATGCTGGACTGCCTGATGCCCTGATGTGTGAACTGGTGTCACTTGGAAGCAGATCCCGGCTGAACTGGACATTGGACGAAATAACACAACCTCTTCCTCTCATTGTTCACTTGATTTGATCTATGTCTATATCCCTAATGAAGGCACTAATGATTTCTGTGTTACAGGATCCTTTTCATGAATCCATTTCATATTTCATACAGGAAATAACTCATCACCGGTTGTGAAGGCTCCTGCCTGCTGATGAGTTTGTTGGACGCAAGTTGATTCAGTGCGCATCCATAAAGGTGGATGACATCACAAAATCAATGAAACGCCCATTCTTAGGGTCTGAACAGAGGGAGCTCCGCCCGTGACATTTTGCAAGGCCGCGTTTACTTTCACCGCAAGTTGATTAGAAATGATGCATCGGCTTAATTAGGGCCGCACCATTTAATAAATGAATATCAATCACAGCGGGTCTCCCGTGATGAGTGATGTCACCCCTCCTTCCACTTGCCCTATTGGTCGTAAAATGAAAGGGCACAACAGCGTCACCGCGTCACAGTGGAAGGGAGTCCAAGGGTAGTCCTGGCAACGACGCAGGGTGAGAAATACTTCAAGGGGATTGTTTCACATCCTGTCATCACGCATCAACACGCCAATCCCATAAACGCACTTAAAACAGAGATACACGCCAATCCCATGAACGCACTTAAAACAGAGAGCGACTCAAACGGAATGATCAATAAATCTGACACCCGGTAAAAGAGCACCGTTTTTCTAACGAGAAATACAAGCACGTGGGAAACAAATTATCACAGGTTCTAAAATGAGAAGAAGTCATCAAAAACATATTAGCAGTATACAGCACTACAGCTCCCAAAAGAAGTGTAATTGTTTATACCTTCCAACAGAAAAAAGAACTCAGTCTTAGACTCATTTATAATAAACACATTTGGGGTGCCTTTGGATTGGCCGGACCCTTTTATGTTCCGAAAGAAAAAGGAATGCTAGCCAGTAATCAATCAGACATTGGACCACTACTAATGACTGTAATTTAAAAACTGAACTGGTATCGACAGTTCTTTTCTATTTATTTTTTGTCATTTTGCATCGGATCGGTGATTTTTGGTTAGCAGGTTGGTCAAGCCAAGGACAATGTCTGGATGCTGATCTGTTGATCTTATAAGCGAACACTATATAGCAGCCTAGCGTTATCTTGGGCCTAGTGGGCTACAACAGCTGCAGGCTTTCACTCAGCCAAGGGCTTAACAACCCGATGCACATAATCACTGACTTTATTGAACAAATATCGTTCCTCCTGTCCAGTTCTGAGGACAAATGGCTGCAGAGAAAACTTAAGGAACCTTGACTTGTGGTCTTTCGGCACCTCTGATGGACAGCGTTGGGGAAAGGGGGAAAGACCCACATCCAGTGCCACTCCGAAAACACAGTTAACCGAATGCACTGAGACGAGGGTCCTGCAGGGGCCTGGGTTCAATCAATGCTCCTCCTTAACTTTGAATCACTTAGAGTACACTGACTTGTGGGTTTTCACAATCCGTGGGTTTGTTTCAATGACCGTTGAACCTTTTGAAGAAAACAAATTCGCCACACGCACTCAGACAAAGAGATGGCGCCCGGCGTACATACTGTGCAGTGTTTTCAATTTATGTCTCAATCACAAGACGCAGCGACGCGCTGAGATGACCCTCCTTTTGGTCGTCTTTAAACGGCCTTCAGCACAAACCGTCGTCTACCAGACATTCTAGAGAGGTCCTCTAATGCAGGAGTGCAGCAGCTCTCAATTGTGTGGAGACATGCCCATCACCTGAGGTAGCTACATCTGAATACACTTGAAAAGCTCTCTTATATTTTGCTCACTTATTGTCAAAGGTCGCTGGTGAATGCTGAGTGAACGAACAAAAATGAAGGGTTCTTTTTTAAAACCATTGCCAAAGGTGGAATGGAGTACTTTTCTATTGTTCCACAGACGAATGCAGCTTCTCTGCGCCTGGACTTATACGCGACGCTCGCCTACGCTCGACGTCCTTCGATCCGCACGGAATGAAAAGGAAGGCAGCGGAATTCTCCAGGCCTCCTTCGGGGACATTTGAGGTCAGCGGCTTAAAGTCCGTTGCTGTGGTTTAATCTACGTAATTAACTTTTTTTGTTTTTTTACCCCCCATCACAAATTGATACGTAAAAAAAAAAGAAAAAAAAAGAAAATCGAAACCGATGAAAAGCGCTGGACAGACGCGGAGACAGACACGGATAGACGGACAGACAGGCAGAAAGAGAGATAGTGAAAGCAAGAGCAGTATTACAATGCAGTTTTGTTCTCTTCATCTCATTTAAACAGAATGATGCCCTCGCTATTTCTTTTTAAATCGCATATTTAACATGAGACGTACCGTATATCTGACGCAAAAGGCAAGGTCATGTCAGTACGGCGGGTACCGCGGGAGGAGATCTCTGCCCGCTGGATTCGGCCCAGTGATCAGAGTGGCACTAGACAGCCGGCCAGGGACGCAGTTGCACTGGCTGCCTGCTGCAGACCCGGTCGGCACCGCCGCTCTCATTGGAGCAGAGCTAAATCTGCTCTGCCAGGTCCTCCAGCGGACAATTAGTCTAATTCTGGCCGTGGGACCCAGATACGTTTGCCGCAGCCTCCCTGGTTTAACTGGTTGGACAGCCCTTTGTTCCGGGATTGGACATATTCAACCTGAACATCCAGATGGGAGAATCGAGCAGCCGGACGGAAAATGTCAAATCGTCGCACAAACCGTGCTTACGGCACGCTGCTCCATTCAATGGCTTTGATTTCTTTGGGTTGGCCTCTGTATTGGAGTCTGTTTCTACAATTCCAAATTCCAAATATAACACAGTGTTACACAGTGTTCTTAATGTACCCGTGTGTGTGTGTGTGTGTGTGTGTGTGTGTGTGTGTGTGTGTGTGTGTGTGTGTGTGTGTGTGTGTGTGTGTGTGTGTGTGTGTGTGTGTGTGTGTGTCCGTGCGTGTGTTTTGTGTCATGATAACATGCAGGTTTTATACAAAATGGCCTGTATTTTCCTTCTTTGACAATATCGTTTGACCTTCTTTGATTAAAATTTTCAAACTTCTCCATCAAAATGACATAATCCCATAATAATTCTTGCTTGAACCATATATAAACAGAGAAGTAATAGAAGAGATCCTCGTCCACAAAAAAATACATTTGAATAAGTTATTTGAAATTCACTGCACATACTTCATTCAAGCATTAGAGACGGTCTGTGTCGTGTTGTTCATTGCAATGACAAGTGGTAAGCTTTTATTACTTAAAAACCTGCTATTAAAACTTTCTGTGAGTTTTCAAAAAATATTTTGGTTATGCTTGTCAAAAACATAGCATCATTACTTTGTGAAAATATTAAGAAATAATAGTGCTGTGGTCTAAACAATTTTCTGGTAAAACATCATTTGTATGGTGAAAATAACTCACACATATTGAGTATTGAAGCACAATTTCCTTGGAGTTATGTGACATGCGTGCTGTCCGTCTTGTCCTTGATATTACAATAAACAGTTATACAAAATGCATATTTATGAAACTTGCATAGCCTTCTGCTTTGTATTTTCCTCTCCTAGATATTTCTACAGAAAATATGAGAAACACATAGTCAATATTTTGAAATATACCTGCTCAGAAATGGTCAAATTTCAGAGACAGGTAATCTCTCAAAAGATAATGTCAACATTTTCTGCACAATGCTATCAGAGAATGAGTGACATTTCTTTGTAGTGCTGTTGGTACTATTACAGCAGGGGATCAGGGATACACAACTGGAGTCAATTCTGCTGAGAAAACCCCAGTGACCCCTAGTCAGAAAAAATACTAATATTTATCCTTAATATATTTTATGTTTCCATTTTTTTTGCAATTTACAATAAGAGGGTGTATAAGTTGTCTACCATTCGTGTTCTAATTTGGAAAATTAAATTACATTACGAGGTCAGAGGATTGCACGGCTCTACCTGCCATTTATACAGTTCTGAGATATCGAGCTTTAAAGGTATTGTCAGTTAATTGGCTTTATCACTTAAAACTTACAAAAAATTTGAATTACACCCAGATTTTAAACTTTTTACATGTCTAACACCACACACATGTAAAGAATGAAAGTCACGGCTACATTACATTACAATCACTTTGCAGACTACAGTCACAAGAGTGGGAGACGTCAGCGTGAGTCATAGGAACACAAAGGTGCAATGTCACCAAGAAGCCACAGGAGGCCCACTTATAATCAATAACTGTAGGTCATGAATCAGCTTTCCTCTGAGCATCTATATAAGGAAAGTCATGGAAGAGGAAGGATGATAATGACAAGATGGTGTGATCATCGAGGAAAACGTATAGGCTGTAATAAAGGGAATATGAGCCTATTCCCCGTTGGTCTTGGAATAATTCTTCCTCTAACCAATCAGCAGGGACCAAGATTTCATGACAAAACGTCGTATACTAGAAGAGTGGAAAGAAACACACCAGTGGCTTGGTAACACAGAATTTGGTACATCCTGGAGTTACAGCTATAAGTTAAAAACTCAGAAGGCGTGGACTTATCTAGCTAATGATACTAATCATATGTACGTCACACACACAAACCGTTCCTTAATTTTTAAATATAGCACAAAAGCATCCCGTTTGAAGATGGAAAATTCTTAAAAGCAGCTGACAAAATACCATTGATGTAAAGGGTATTTCTCCATTAGAAACTATTGTGCAACTGCTTCTTATGCAGATACTCAAAGGGATGAGCACTGCTCCTTCCTTTCATTTCATTACTTCTTATGAGCTACGTTTTCGGCGGATTTCAGGGAAAGAAAAACACGTCCCCCGTAGATACGTCTCGATGATTTACGCAAGCTCAACGGACGTATACCCGATTCTCGTTTTCGAGGAGATTTCTATGTGGACAGCTGAACGACGCGCGCAGCTTAACGGATTCAGAAAACAGACAATGAGCGTGACGGACACAGACAGAGATCACAGCCCTGAATCGATGCAATCATGCCCAAAGGGCACAGCAAGTCAACTCAAAAACCCCGGCTTATTCAAAGCAAAGAAACATAATGAAAAGCCATAAAATACTACGACAACCATCTGCAGCATTTAAAGAGTGACCTGCCCGTTTTTTTCCATTTTGATATCCCAGTCCTCAAAGAGATTATTATATTATGTTCCAATTAATCTTTCCACCTGCATATTTTCTATGGTTACTAGCGCTGACCTGATGTGCTACTGAAACCTGCCTACATTAGTGCATCTGATACGTTCACTTACTAGTTTCCATCATAGCAATGCTATAGTATTATTTCCTGTAATTGCACTAGATCTCGTCCAAAGCAAAGCACAGATAAGGACTTACTTTAACAGGGCATACTTTGAAAATATACATGTAAGTAGCATCAGATATGAGAAGCAGGTTTATTCTTAATTGCAAACAGAGTTCAAAAGACAGCTCCGTGAATGTACATATTCTTCTACAATTCCCTCTAATGACATAAAATTGCACACATTATAAATGCTCATGAGGTTTTAGTCATATTAATTCTTGCTGCACAAGAGCATTTTAATTATGTATTGAACTCTTGCATCATTAAAGCCTTGTCTGATTATCTTCTCCTGATGGATTATAAAGTTAAAAGATTAAAATCTATGAAATCTCCCCCAGTTTATATGTTTTTTTTCAGGACAACAAAGAAAATGGAAACGCAACAGTATATTTATTTTGCAGTATTGCAGTAAGAACACACACACTCTCTCGCTCTTTCATTCTCTCTCCCTCTCTGACACACACACGCCCGCACGCACACACACACACACACACACACACACACACACACACGCACAGAGTGACAGGCTTGTGTTCCTCTGTGCTCATACGACCCATCTGGAAAATGCATAGCATGGCAGTTGAACAGGTTGCTAGGGAAACTCAGCGTGGGGTGGGATGGGGAAGAACAGCGCACTGCGATTGGCTGCTGAGCGTGGGGTATTTCTCAAGACTAAATGAGACAAAAGGCATGTCCAGGACAATGAGAGAGAAACACAGCGGTCTGAAACTGCAAACAGCCGCGTCAAGAAACAATTCCCTCTATACAATATTGTAGTGAAGCATTTTCTCAACAAGACTATCATCTTGATTTTTACATGTATATCCTGCACAATGGCAATGTTCAGATACTAAACCACCATGGCTAAAATAGCTGAAGCCCTCATATTTCTGTCTACTGCAGTGTATGAGTCAAATGTTTTAGCTAAAATCTTAAAATTTCGCTTTCCCTCTGTGATCAGTGGTTTTCTGGCACATTATTAAAGCTCTTTTAAAATACAGTAAGCAGAGAGGGAGCTGATTCCCACATTGTTGGAGCCTGTCTGCGGAAGCTCTTCGCGAAGGGGAAATGCTATGTTAAAAGCCATACGGATGGGTCAATTCCATTGAGGCACTCTTAAAGGAGAACGCAAAAACTAACATAAAAAAACTGAAGAAAGGCCAAGGCTTGCTCTTCCTACAAGTTAGCTTCTATTGAAAGGACCTGTTAGCATTATCGCTAGAGGAAGGTCTCGTCCCAGTCAGACCAGACGTACTTCTGAATGTCTAAGCGCTTGGTAGGTACCATGAGACATAAGTGACACTTTTCTTAGGCGACAGCATATACCATAAAGCCTGCAATTCACTGTCACAAATGCGCCATTATACCTGTCATAACCAGCCATGACAGCTTATTACTTATTATCATGTGATATATGTTTTTTTCACTGTCGTAATGTATACGGTGATAATTTTTAACAGTTATTTTTACATCTGCTGTAGAAATTTGCTGAATGCATTATTAAAATAATATGACACTTATCATGAGCTGCAATATGTTGTCCTGGCTGGTTATGCTATTCGTAGCACATGATACGGGTACACATAGAGCAGAATCGTTTAAACACAATACGTAATGGAGTGATAGAAGCCAGAAGCCACGCTTGGATGGCTGGTGAGGTCAGAGCTAATGGAAGTCAGGCCTGGATGACTAATACAGTCTCCGCTTATCTCCATCTCTGTGGCATGGAACAGCTTGTCACGGAAGCGCAGAGCAGGACACAGTCTATCACCGTAGCCGTTACCTCAACCCCATCTCTATAATGTGTCGAGAATGCTAAGCAGGAGGTGGCAGGAATCATTGTTTCTAAGGTCTCAGGTTGAGTCATCAACCACCAGGTGCTAGTTCTGCCCACTCTGCCCAATTTTACACATTTTGTTGGTATCTAATTACCCTAAGGGGATAAATAAAGTTGTATTGTGCTTTTGACTGTGATTACGCAGCAGTTTTGCCAGAGCACTGTCACAAAGTTATTATTGTTTTTGTTGTTTGCACTTGGTTTTTTCTCATTTTCAAATGTCATGCCACAGAAAACCATATTAATTCAGTGAGAATACATGTTAAAACATACTTTCAAAATGTGAAGGGAGAGGAAGATCCAGTACATGATAGTTGAGAAGGCTACAATCCCCTCATCGTATTAAAAAGATTTGAGGTGGGGTATCTGTACACCCCATTGATTGGAGCAGTAGAGTTAGGACCACGTGATTATGGGTTGGAATCCTGGGAAGGACATTGGAAAAGGTTTCATTTAAATCGCACGTGCAAAATCTAGCTGTGTATATGCATTATAGAGAACCAGTAATGCACCGATGACAAGTATTGTAATTCATTCTCAAAAGACATCAGTTAAAAACCAACAACTAAGAAATACTAGATAAATATGAAAATGCTATATTCCTAATTAGGGTCCTTTGTTTTATTTTGTTAACTAAAATGGAAGACATGTTATGATAATGATTAATGAATGTGTGTGTGTGTGTGTGTGTGTGTGTGTGGGAGAGAGGGAGAGAGAGAGAGAGAGAGAGAGAGAGAGAGAGAGAGAGAGAGAATGCACGCATCTGTGTGTGTGTGTGTGTGTGTGTGTGTGTGTGTGTGTGTGTGTGTGTGTGTGTGTGTGTGTGTGTGTGTGTGTGTCCCAGGCCCTATCACCCAATCATGAGATAATGAAATAATTACCTGGAAGAACATTATCAGTTAATAACATATTAATCATTGTCTTTCATTATTATGAATATGCCTATCACCCTCCTGATCTGGTATTCAGATCACAGTATCCTGTCATAACAGCCTAATATAATTTAAAATGAAAATAATTCAAATTATACAACAATATGCAAATAAAATATGTCATTACTTTCAAAATATGCATTTGTCAGATCTTTGCACCTCATATCAAACACATACCATGCCAGGCGTAGATTACCAAGTCAAATGGTTAAGTTCAAATAGAGATACATTGTGTCTTAGAGAATATCACATGGAAATGTTTAAATATCTCAATATTAAACTACATGAATATCTCTTGTAGTTTAAAGTAGCAGTAGTATGCAAGCAAAAGCTGTAGCACCCCTGCTTCATGTGCTAATTCCCAAAGAAAATGCTCATAGGGAATATCAGAATCTGTCAGAGACTCCTGGACCCACCCCTTCACACATGGGCAAGTTGTGCTGTGGAATGTTTGATATGCAGCAAGTAAGGGATATGGCCACAATAATTGGTTGCTTAATATGATTAATATATGAAATATACCACATTGGTGGTGGTAGAGGCGAGTTTCCCCCTCATCATTGTAAAGCGCTTTGAGTATCTAGAAAGGCGCTATATAAATGCCATGCATTATTATTATTATTATAAATACATGCACAAGAAGAAGAAGAAGAAGAAGAAGAGGTCTGTTAAGCAAAAAAACAAACAAATCTGCAGAGAATAAAAGCAAGATTCAGTGTGTTACCTGAAGGCCTTCTATGGCAAGTCGCAGCATGCTTGGCGTTAGTTTCGAAGCTTGTTTAAAGGTGAAGTTGCTCCAGTCAATTATCAACACAAATCCATTCACCTGCAGCTCAGGGTCCTCTATCATGGACTCCAGAGACAGGAGAATGGCCCGCAATATATCCACAAACGTGTACCTGCAAGTGAGGAATGCCTGTTACCTATGTTGAGAATATGATGCTGTAAACGAGGCAACAGGGCTGTATTACCTCAGGTCTGGTCTAAACTAATGTCACGACTACTACACTGCACCGTCTTATGCATCACAATGGGCTGTTAGATACATACGATTAAAGTCATAACATAATTACATTCACCGCCATTACTTTCATCACCAGCACTTACCGTATTATTAGATGCACATCTATCTATTTGTGTTTTTCTATTTCTATTTTCTATTTGCATCTATTTGTGTTTTTCTATTTCCCTTTTACTAAAAGAAAACACATTTTATTTCGCAACAGAATGATACACCCGTGGAGAACTTAAATAACGTAGACTAAGATTAATAATTCAAGTATGAATTGCCACCCCTTCCTTTCCCGACCTGTGTCACGTGTTGCCTTTATGAGTAGCAATAAAACACCCCATCCTTCAAACACTCTTGCTTTGACACGTACTTCCCCTTGTTTTTAAATGAACAGAAAGGACCTCGAGTCTAGCCTAAATACATTAGGTACTTGTTAAAGACAACGGAATGTGGAGAACCCGGTAAACCATGCCATGGCAACCATGGGGCTCATGAACGCTTTGTTGACAATACTAAAAAAAGCTCACTTTCTCTGAACTTTCCCTTTTTCAACATTATAGGTCTCTCTTTCTCTGGGCGAAGGCCTACTGATTTAACTCAGCGTTTACTACAGGCTTTAAAGGCAATTCAACATGGAGAACATGTCACCTCGACTTCTAGATTAATCAAAAGGACATCATTTTTGAGTGACATCATTTTTGAGCGACAGCTAACACCCTTTGGTTCATAAAACAATGAAGAATATTGAACATTGAACGTCCGAAATGTGTCCATGCGTCCCACTGTGTGCTGGTTGAGTTGGTAAAAATAGAGTTTTAACTGTTTAAAGCTTAAAGGTAATTTTATGACACATAGGCTAACTACCACTGCGTGGTTTACAATTAACTCGTAATATAACTAGATTAAAGAAACCATGCAGACCAAATTTATGTCACAGAGTGTAGTAGATTTTAGGCGAGAGAGCAAATGTCTGTGGTTCTGAAAGAACAGCTCTATGTAGACCACTGTTGAAAATAACTGCATTACCTGCTCTGATCCCAGTTAGCGGCGAACAGAACCAGAATTTTCCTGCCATATCGGTCCAAGTTGGACAGCACCCCCGGGAACCCGTCTTTGAGAGCCTGCTTGATGCCCGGGTCAGTCGCTTTCAAGTTCTTGAACATATCCAGATTTTGCTGGCGGTATTCGAAATACTGAGCAAGCAACCGGAACGCCTCGAAATGGTTAAATTTCCGCGCTCTGAGGAATCTCAGGATGAAAGCATCGTCTGTCCTGAGAAAGCCAATGTCTGGGCGCGTGATAATCATATCCCTCACCTCCTGTATGTCTTGATGCAAAGTATCGGGGTTTTCTTTCAACTCCACCTTGGCTTTCTCCAGCGTTTCTGGGGATAAGCCCGCTTGCAAATGAGTCATGTTCCTTCTTTAGAGCGCTTCCTCCGAGCCGCGAAATAGGTAGGCTTTTTCAGCTGATGGGAAGGATTCCCAACGTTAGATGCGTCACGTATTTAGAGTCTTTTTCAGCACATATGTTTCGGTGCAAGACCTGCTTTTACAAATTGCTGTTACAAACACGAATTTTATATGTGGAAAATATAATCAGATTATCTGCATTTTTCCCAGATCGTTTAAATTCTGAATTCATTTGTTTAAAACACATTTAACCACCCTGTGCAGTTCAATTGCCTGTAGCTCTAATTGCCAGAATGCGGTATAGGTATATTTTTCACTATGACATGTAGGCTAGCTTACCCTGCCAATGGTGGTCACTGACTTAACGCAATTATATCAAAGCCGTACATTCATCCATCCCCACCCCAAAGACCATAATTACCATCAATTCATTAAACTACCTACTATAGAGCAGCCAGGCTCTGCGGCACTCTGCAGCAACTCTTATCATAACTCCCTCTTCAGAATACATTTCGTTTCATAGCAGATCTAGCTATCTGATTTCCTCGGATTATGGTGACAGAATCGCAGGTTTGGAGCCCGCCGACACCCTTTTTTGTTCTTGGCAGTCCATTTCCATCCTTATTGTTTGCTCGGTTCGTAATTTTAGGTCTCACTGTTTCGGTTCCAAGTGTCCCGGATCAGAACGCCTTATTCCTCGGGTGCTGTGCTGGATGGTTTACGTCAGTATACGTATACGGCTGTTGCCGCTTTGTTGCTGGTGAAAGTGACTGAAAACCATTGCTCCAGTGGTACAGTCAGTCAGCCCGTCATCACATGGCGGAGGAGGGGAGAAGTGTTCACTCTGTTCATCACGTCCCAACACCTGCTCAGTGGCTGCGACCAGCCAGTGATCCTCTGAAAATTTACACGAGACTTGCTGCTCACCGCTTGCTGTGTAAAAACTCAACAATTGTGGAAACACATTGATAACGCCGGCACTGTTGATTTTAATTAATTTCCTACAGTCCCTTTTTCCTAAATTTGCTCTAGCCTTTTGTTGTTGATGGAATTTTGTCCCTCACTAAAGATAGCTACACACAATAACACACGCGCGCAAACACATACAGAGAGAGAGAGAGAGAGAGAGAGAGAGAGAGAGAGAGGAGAGAGAGAGAGAGAGAGAGGAGAGAGAGAGAGAGAGAGAGGATTGTAACGTCAACGTCCACTGATTTGGTCTTCGTTTCATATTTCTACTCTCAAGAAAGCAACGTGGGCCTGGGAGATGAAGATCCAGTACACAAACACCAGCATCTACCCCGTTCAAAACTAATTATTCAAACCCTTTGAGTCGCCAATTCAGCAAATTTTAAATGCCCACGTCTGAAATACCCCCTCTCAGAGTAGGCCTTTTGAAAAACGAGATCACGTTTTAAAAAATTTATGAAATCTCAACATGTATAAACACATTTCAGTGTCTGAATGTATGCACAATTTAGCATGTAGATACTGAAGCTGCAATTTATGGCTATTTGACGCGCACACAGTGCCGCGTGGCCACTGTAATGTAATATAATGCACTTTTAATGATTGATGTCATGATTAGCCACTCGTCTGATAGTTTGAAATCGGCACATTGCCTAATAAGCAATTCTGTCAAACAAATAATCACATGGGGCGTTCTCTATGTTTCACTTGGGTATAATCCATAAGCTTGTAGATTTTCACATTTACTTATAGGTTTATTCAGCCATGACATATCTTGTCCACATAACCTTTGACCTCTGTGGTGAGAACATGAGGGATATGCGCTCATTGTCTGTGGGAAAGAGGTATGTATTCATGTAAAATAGTACTCGGATGGAACTGCATCTACTACACAATGATAATGCTTGGGACTCAGATAAATATGAAAGAGCATTTAGAAAAAATAATAAAAATGCATTGGCTTATAATGGATTTTCGTTTTTTTTTTAATGTTTGTGTGCTTTATTTTACATTTTACCTAATGTCTTTGGACGGGAAAAAGTGTGTGCCTCCTTGCCCCTCTCCCCCACTCCCTTTCCGACGCCAGTGTAATAATGTTGATGTTATACCTTACAATGGTCTACGTGAGTGATCATACATTGTTATGTGGTGCTTATGAATTCATACAAAATTGCATATTTATATTATGCTGGATCCTTATGTTGGACCATTTCCATGGCAACGCTTGCTTTACAGTATGCATATTTCATAGTTTTTTTTAACATATTTTATACATATTTTCTTTGGGTATTAACGACCCAACTTACCTAAATTGATGGTTTAATGCGGAAACACAAATGCCAACAATGTGCTGTATATGAAATGTTTTTCAAATCACAGGAAAAAGCTATTTAGCCATCATTTGTATAGATGGCAAAAGACACACACAAAAAGACTTTCAGCCAGTAAGCCCCTAAGCGAAACCTGTTCTTATCATTACTCACTTATTTATGTCTACATCCAACCAAAATTATTAGCGTGGCTTATCTGAACATTAAGATGGGTATTAAAAGAGGCTTTCTTGCTGCATAAGGGTTGACACCTGGATGAAACCCTGTAATACCTGCTGGTACGTGCAAAACAAAAGCAAGAACTTTATTTGTTAATATTTCTAGGTCAGATGCTATTGTTATGCAGTAAGCAATCAAACAATCAATGTATTTACGTACTGTTATGCCATTTTACACCTATACAGTGTTCCTCATACATGCATTTACAATTGTCCCAAGAACCCCACCGCACCGGTTACAGGAGGTTCTATCCAATAGAAAGCCTCATACATTGAGAATATTCTCTGCTGTGGTTTTTGCCCAACATCTTTAGATAAATCTGCGCTTGGTATGCCCTACCGTGCCTCGGATATTCCACAGTCTAGTGGACAGGTATCGTGAGTATGTAACAAAGCTGGCCATTGCTTTGCCTTACAGAACGATGGAAAAACTCACGCACCTGCTTTTAAAACGTGTTAATT
>CM056381.1:13867259-13923960 GCA_029718625.1 Synaphobranchus kaupii | reverse complement strand
GTGCGTGCGTGACTGTGTGTGTGACACTGTGTGTGACACTGTGTGTGCATGTCTGTCTGTGTGTGTGTGTGCGTGCGTGCGTGCGTGCGTGCGTGCGTGCGTGCGTGTGTGTGTATGTGCGTGTGTGTGTGTGTGTGCGTGTGCGTTTGCGTGTGCGTGTGCGTGTGTTCTCTTGCAGGCGGGAGAACCAGCTCAGGCTGCCTCATGGTTGGGTGTGTTATTTGGCCCCTGAGATCGTGCGGCGTTTGGCCCCAGGGAACGAGGAGGACCGGCTGCCCTTCTCAAACGCTGCCGACGTTTACGCCTTCGGGTACGAGCCACGCCCACCTCATGCACAGCCCGCCAATCGTGGGAGCAAACTGGCACACTGGTCTTCGCCCATGTTAGTTACAGTCTGAATCAGGGGGAGGAGCTTCTGTGGCTCATACTAATCAGGGTGCTTGTTCTAGAGCAGTGGTCCCCAACCCTGTACCTGGAGATCTACCATCCTGTAGGTTTTCACTCCAACCCTAACAAAGCACACCTCATTCAACAGCTAGAGATCTCACTGAGCTACTATGTAGCAGAATCAGGTGTAAGTAGCCAAATTAGGGCACATACACACACATAAAGACACACACACACACACACACACACAATTAGAGCGTTCCAGATTGGGGGTTTGGACAACTGGAGCGTTCCAGATTGGGGGATTGGACAGGGTTTTGGTTTGCAGGATGTGGAAGGCAGGGGGGACAGGAAGTGACTGAACTCCTTTTCTCCACCCCCCCAGCACCATCTGGTACGAGCTGCAGGCGCGTGATTGGCCGATCACCAACCAACCAGCCGAGGCCACCATTTGGCAGGTGGGAAGCGGGGTGGGCATCAGGAAGGTGGTGTCGGAGGTCAGCCTCGGAAAGGAAGTGACGGTGAGGACGGCAGGGTCAAAGGGCACACCGCTCACTGTGGGGTTCGGTTCCTGGGCGGGGGAGGAAGCTGCAGAGAAGCTAAAATTAAAAGTGTAAACATTTTACATTATTATAGTTATAGTACAGTTATTGTATTATATTGCACAGATGTTCTATGTAAAAACCAGATGTTCAGCTCCTGTTTTCCTTCCTTAGTCTCGCACTGTCCAGCAGACAATCGGAGGTTAATTCCGGTGTAGTCTGCATTGCTTTCTTATGATTACAGTCACCAGTTTGGCCAAATAATAAAGCAATTGCTGGGAGCACTCAACTGGAGAATGGGGTACCATGGCAACACTCTTTTTCCTCCAGATGGATTATGGTTTTTTACTTTTTATTAGAATTTTTTTTTTTTAACCTTCTGTGCGTACTAGTGGATGTATTTTACTGACCATGTAGTCTGTGGTTACTGTTTTAGTTATTGAATATTTGTGCCTCAACAAACCGTGTGCAGAGCTCTTGGTCTGGTTAGCGACAGTATAATATACTCTATTATAATCTGTGATACATATATAATATACTCTATTATAATCATTTCACTCCCCAGGAGATCCTGTCTGCATGCTGGTCATATGACCTTCAGGACAGGCCCAGCTTCACCCACCTGGCCGACATGCTGGAGAGACTCCCCAAACTCAACCGCAGACTGTCCCATCCTGGACACTTCTGGAAGTCTGCAGAGTACGTATCCTAGAGGGGAGGGGCCTAGCCAGCCTGTGACCTTTGACCCCCTGGTCCCCGGGCACCCACACTGATATAGACACTGGAGGTGTTACCTGGAGAGATGACACTGGAGGGTGTTACCTGTTCACCTGTTCTACCTGAGTAGTGCAGGCAGAGTTCTTTCATGGTGTGACTCAAGCCATAGCACTGGTGAAGGGCTTACCCGCCCCCCCCCCCCCCCCCCATCCCAAACTCCGCCCACCCACCTTCCACCCCCCTCCCAACCTATCCCAAACTCCGCCCACCCCCCCTCCCAACACCATCACCAGCCAGCTGGCATGCTGTCCATTTCCCATCAGCCCCGAGCTTAGACTGCTGTCCATTTCCCATCAGCCCCGAGCTTAGACTGCTGACCATTTCCCATCAGCCCCGAGCTTAGACTGCTGACCCTGATTCCAGTTTTGTATCCGAAAGTCAAATAAATTTAAATTTTTCAGAGTTGCTTAGAAAAAGGAACTTTAAACAACCAAACAGCTTTAAAAAGCCAGACCGCAATCTACAGACTGCAGAAAACTCTTATATTTTTGATGTTACTTCATTGTTTTTTTTACTTTGAATCTGAATTACTAGTAATGGCTACTTATTGGTACCCTAGAGGATAGCTGTGACGTGAACTTTTATTTTTTTTTAAATGGGAGCTTGTTTTGTTTTAGCACCGTTGTGTTTTTCATGGCCCTCTTCTGACCTTTGACCTCTGTATCTCTCTCTGGGTGCTGCTCCTCCCTGTGATTGGCTGCTCCTGTTCCATCACCTCACCTGTCTCACCTGGACTGCTCCTCTCCTCCTGGCTGCTCTGTTTTTCCTCTCTTCCTATCTGCCTTTGTCTCTCTCCCTCTTTCCCTACCTCTCTTTATTCTTCATTCTCTCCCTCTCTCTTTCAATGTCTTTCCCTCACTCTTGTCTTCTGTCCACATCTGTCTCCCTCTTTTCCCCTCTTCTCCTTTTCCCTTCTGCGCACACACACACACACACACACCCTTTCCATCCCTCTCTTCCCTGGTGAAGGCGCTTACATCACCACTGCCTGCGGGAGCACTGTTCTCAAGGCAGGCGACTTTGCCCCTTCAGCTACAAACAACAGGGCCTTCTCTGACCTGCTGTGCGATCTGCCCCCGGTCTGCCCCTGATCTGCCACCGGTCTGCCCCCGGTCTGCCACCGGTCTGCCCCCGATCTGCCACCGGTCTGCCCCCGATCTGCCCCAGTGGGGTGGCAGAGTTTGGGGGGAATAAAGAACTCAAACAGACATGACACAGTACAGAAAGGGGAATATTTACTTTTCTTAATCCTTTATTATTATCCTGAACATGAGCTTGGTGTGCACTTAAATTAACACAATGCATGCTGGGAGAATTAAGGATGAGGGCTTCTAATTGCTTACCCAGAGAAAAGGATGATAATGGATTCTGGGTGATCTGTTAAAATCTGAATAAACTCTGTAGAGTAGCATGTGCTGTGTGAAAAGGGGATGTAAGTTTAGCCAAATCTGCAGAAGTGTTTTTATAAAAAGCTCAGATAAAATGTGACAGTGAGAGCGTGTTGTTGGCGTGTTGGTGACGGGCGTGTGCCGGCCGTGTTTCTCTTCAGCGCTCTGCTCCTGGATGTGCTTTTATTGTGGTGAATCTGCGGTCAGCCGCCTCGCTGGTTCTCGGGTCGCATTTTTAAGGCTTCGTCCGGTGCAGGCGCACCAATTAACTGCACTTATTTGTTTTAATAAACAAACAAAAAAAAAAAAAAAAACTTTTAGCCACAATTTTTACCCTCAGTTTGATCTTCTGGTATTGAGTGTAACTTCTGGTCACACTCAATCATATAGGTCAATCATACAGGTCGGAGGTCGGCTCATCTCACTGTTGCAATAAGGAGACGGCTCCTTTTCACCCCTCCAGCTGAGCCGTGCAGGAGGAAGTATATATGGTGATGAATTTATAATCACTGGACGATGCCCTAAAAGGTGCCCTCAGCCTATCCTAATGCCCTCACTAATGGCGTCTAACCTCCAGCTTCCTCTTCTCTCTCTCCCTCTCCCTGTCTCTCCCTCTCTCTCTCTCCCTCTCTCTCTTTCTCTCTCTCCCTCTCTCTCTCCCTGTCTCTCCCTCTTTCTCTCTCTCCCTCTCTCTCTCTCCTGCTGTAGGTTGTAGCTGTCCGCAGAACAGCACCGAGCCCAGGCCTAGTCTTGCATGCTCCCTTCAGCTAAAAAAAGAAAAAATCTAAATCAGAAAAACATTTTAGAGAGCCCTCCGCTTCCACTAATCTGCAGCCTGATTTTCCATTTCTTAACCTGTTTGCTCTTCAGTATTGGGGGGGGGGGGGGGGGGGTGAATTATGCAACCAGAAATTAACTCTTTGTACTTTCTAACCTGTCCCCTCAAGTCCGCTTTCCTTTTGGTTTTTATTATTATTATTATTATTTTTTAAACGTACGTTTTTTGGAATGAATGATTTTCCTCGGGTGACAGACGGACGCGTGTGACTACTGGTCACCTGATCTCTGTGCTGGGAGGAGCTTTGCTGGTCAGTGACTCCTCTGGGTGATGCTGGTCAGTGACTCCTCTGATGCTGGTCAGTGACTCCTCTGGGAATTAGGCCTCAGATCCAATGTTTGGAGGGGTACCCCCCCTCCCTGTATCATCTGTATGAAATTCCTTCAGCTACATGGCACAGTATCACAGAGGCGATTTCATTATTTTTACATTTTTTAAATATTCCTTTTTATGCTGCCTGCTGAGAATATGAGATTGAGATATGAGATTTTAAGATTTTTCTGTGGTTCCCACATGGGCCACAATTGTTATTATAATTTTATTTTCATATATCTCTCTCTCCCTCTCTCTTGCAGACACACACACACAAACACACGTACACATATGCACGTACATAAAATATTTGATGAATTATACCTTAGAAAAGAAGCTCAACTTGCCACGGCAGTGTTCAATAACTTATTTTTGAAACGTTACCTCTTATGTAAAACTGTTGTGTATGTGTGTGTGTGTGTGAGCGAGCATGCATGTGCATTCAAGTATGTGTGTGTGTGTGCATGGTCAGTTCATCTGGCTGAATGTATTTTTTTGGACTCGGGGGGGGGGGGGGGGGGTCATTCTGTGAATTGAGGAGCTTTCAATTTATATCAGACTATATCATATAAGTATAAATATTGTTTTATTTAATGTACAGCTAATGTAATTCTTTTAATATTTGTGTAAACATTTTATATTACACTGTATGCCATGACAGTTTTAAATAGGTACTGCTCCTCAGTCAATGTACAGATCTTTATAAGTATATTTTTCCCGTGTATAAAATGCTACTGAACCTGAATTGTACATTTTTTAGAATGGGTCAACACATGGTTTTTTTACATCATGTAAGAATTAATATTTTTGTATTGCATGTGGCTTTGCACACACTGTTCTTGTTTTCATCCTTGAAAGACAATAAAAGGAAGCTTCGGTCACACGATCGTCCGTCTCTGTCTTTTTTGCTGTAAAATGTAGCATCGAAATGACAATATGCAGCATGCGCTTACCCCTCCCAAAGGGGGGGGGGGGGGGTGTGTTTTGTGTAGTCTGCACCAAGTGTGCATAGTGACATACTCGAAAATGTACCAAAAAAACTAAGTTATTTAAGGATAAGTGTCTCTTCCAGCCCAGGACAATCAACAATATGTCAACTAATATAATATGTAATGGGCCTAGTAGTAGCTTCCACATTTGTGCCAAGCTAAACCGCACTACTTATTGAACACAGATTTTTTTATCGGATTCAGGTCCATTTCCCTCAGTCATGGTCATCTGGGAATTGCCCCATGTGTATCCTGGCCTAGAAGGTTTCCATGGCACCTTATAGGAATTTATAGCCATTTAAATAAGAAAAATAAAAAAGTAGCTAATAAAGAAACAATTACAATAGGATTCCAGCTTTGCTGCTTGGACCCCTAAAATACAATAATGCGAACTTGAGATCTGAGTTTGACTTGTTTAAAGAGTCTGGCGTGTTGGTTAGCAGAGCTAGGCTATATTGTTTCCCTGTGTATAAAGTCTATTGGCATCTTTACAGAGAAGGCTTTAAAAGGCAGAGGAACTGTGTGCCTGAAAGTTGCTCTTGGTGCAAGATGCCCCCTGACCTGGCGGAAGCATTCCATCTGCACGCTTTAATGACGCTCTCTCTGGACGGTTCCCTTCACTGGCAGTATCTGAGGCCATAGATACATACAGTATCTATGTCTAGGGCGGCCTGCAAGAGTGTTAGGCCCATGGCTGAGAGGTAATTCAGCGGCCCACTATTAGTGTAATAATAATCATAATAACAATATACACCTTTCAAAGACCAAAAAGCAGTTAAAAGTAAGAAAGTGAATGAATCACCTGCAGTAATGGGGCCGGTTTCCCAAGCCGAGTCTTTGACCATAAATGGAGATATGCACTGAAAAAGAAAAGGGTCTTGGACTATTGGCTTAATCCTTGTCTGGAAAAGCAGCCCCTAATGGTTCAGAGGTCATATTTCAGAGGGCTGTGGAAATGTTTGAAACTACAGCAAGTTCTAGCACCTAACTCTTCTCCAAACACTTAGGTTCTCTCAGGTTGGTTACAGGAATAGGTGTGATTTTAGCATATCCATGGATTGGTGGAAAATCTGGGGTAAATTATTATGTAATAATATATATGGAGGTTCTCAATTCCAGTATGGCACCTGTACATTGACAACTTCACCAGTTGCTTTAACACTTTTTAAAATCTGTAGCCCTGGTTTCTGGATGCTTTAGAAGGAACATTGCCCCCTGCTGGTGTGGTGTGGTGAAGCACCCACTGCAGCCGTGTGGTTTTTCTGGCGGGTCTTCCATTGGCGATCAGCTGTGATTAGCTTCAGGCATATGGGGGAGAGGAGGTTACTGGTTGGTAGTTTGATTGCTGGGTCCGTCCCTCGCTAACCCCCAACACTGTATCTGCTTCTCAGACTGTGATGGACAGTTTAACTGAGCAACAAACAATGCAGCCAGATCAGCCACCTCATCTTCTGCCTGAAGATCACACTGAGCATGTGCAGAGAGGACCAGAACAAGGTCACTTTAGGATATGCCATATACCATACAATATATACAATATTGACTGTCATTATAAAACTAACGACAGCTAAATGCTCTTAGGTTGTTGAAGACAATTTTATAATAAAATTATTTTGAACGGAAGCGTGTAGTTTAAAAAAGAAAAAGCAGACTCGTGGATTTAAACAAGCTGAAGTTTGTAATATTTTTTTTCTTTATCTTATTCCCAGGAAAGTGGCTGAAGGTTGTCTTAACTACAGATACGAGTTACATGTACAATGGCTTTGACTCCCATGAAGCAGATCGCCACCCTTTATCGGGGTCACTTCTTGACTCTCGCACCATCCCTCTGCTCTCCGGTGTGTGGCAAAAGGGTAAATTTCTTGGGGGAGTACCGTCGACCGGGTCAGCCCCGGGATAACACCCCTCCCTGGAAGAAGATACGGTTCAACTTTGCCAAGGGTGTGGAGGGCATACAGAAACATTTTAGTTTGCTGAAAGACGAATTGTTTCAGCGGATGGTGGGGCCACAGGGACGGCCACTTCAGGAGCATATGCTGGAACAGACTCAGGTGAAGTGGGAATTCCGAGGGTCTGAGAGTCTCTCCCAGTGGGTGGTCTCCTCCGATAGAGAGATCGGGGGCCGAAGTGAAGCCTACCTGAAACGGTAGAAACAACACCACTTGCCTACTGTATGGTACGCTCTGCTCAACTCCACCCCGGGATGGAGAAACACGTTACAGTGGCTACTGTACGCTACGCTCCAAACAGCCAACGGTCAGTGCACTACTACATGGACAAATGCAGCAAACATGCTCACCAGTTATTGCCACTTGATGTGAAAAATGCAAATGGGACTAATTCAATTTATCTGTATCAATAATATTTCATGGATACAAACAGTTCACACTTGCGAATTAGAATTTCACCTGCTTCATTTTCCTCTAGATGTCCTTTGACAGAAAGAAGCACCATGATTGGTCAACCTTTAACACCTTGTATTTGCGTATCCGTGGTGATGGTAGGCCATGGATGGTAAATATTGGAGCAGAGACCTACTTCACCCACCAGAATGATGACATGTACAGTTACTTCCTGTTCACAAGGGGTGGGCCTTACTGGCAAGAAGTCAAGGTACAGAAATTTGTATACAAATCCCCTGAAATTTGGGAGCCAGAGGTGCACTGCTAGTGATTTAAAAGTAGCAACTCTACAGCAGTAAAAAGTACTTTACAGTAGTAAAATAAAGCTGTTATTTGTAGCTGACAATATTAAATGCATATGTAAATTCTGAAGAGGATCATTTTCTATATTTAAAAAAAATCTTACATTTGAAAAAGTTGCAATTAGTTCTTTTGAAAATACTTTAAAATGGGTGCATAAAATGTAGAAATAATTTGTATGTTAAATAGCAATTTGCTATGTCAAGAGCCATATATTATCATCTTAATCTTCCTTTTGCCAATCATGCTTTCTTCCTTTAGAAGTTGTTGCCAACATCTGCGCCTAAGACCCAATTGAAAGTTTGTACATTAGGTTGGGAAAAGTTCAAAAGTAAACATTTGTGACACTCCAGGAACATTTGTGAAACAAAAGTTGGTCTAATTCTGGGTCCAATGTGGAAAAAATGCGGTTTCTCTTCTTGGTTTACATATTTGAGCAGTCTCCCTCTTCTTGCAACCTTAATCGGATTAAATTGTTTTACAGATTCCTTTTTCAAAGTTTTTTCTCTCCAGCCGTGGAAGAATACAAGACGAGCAGCACCCTCTCTGGCTCGACAAGGTCAGAATAAAAAGTCAGACACAAACTTTTACCATATTGACTAGCGACAAGCCTCCTTATGTTGGCTCTGTTCAGTAGCGGTATAATATACAAGCTCCAGCACACAGAAACAACGGTACAGCAATTAAGAGATTTCATTTAACTACCCAAACCCCAATCACTGCAATACATTCACACTACCGACAGCACCCAAAAGTCGCTACCAATTAGGATGCAAAATGGTTTGGCCCTCATTTAGTTTCTAAGCCCTCATATTTCTGCTTCCCAGGTAAACACAATTGGATTCACCCTTGGTGACCAGGCTGATGGACCATTTCAGCTGGAGATCGACTTCATCGCTGCCTGCAATGACCGCACGCACACAGAGGAGATCGCCTATGAGTTGTACAAAAGGAACCCTGAAGTTTGAGAGACTGCACAAACAATGGAGTTCAATGGACGGAGGGCACAGAAAACTAAGAGGTTTACATCAGAGACTCGAAAGAAATCTTTTAGCAGCGTAGTTGCAGGCAATTGTTTCTATGGTGGAATGTCACCATAGACGTGATTTTGATGTTCTTTGTAAATAAATGACAAATGAAAGGTTTATACGTCAGATAATTGGTGGCTTTAATCTGTAAATGTAAAAAATATTCCTCTACATCAACTACTTGTACATGAATCACTTAAACACAAGAACTTTAAGCACAGCACTAGATGTGTCCTTTTCATATTAATGTCATGGTTTTGGACCCTGTTGTCCCATGCGGTCGTTTTCCTTGGTGGCCACGCGAGGGCGCTGCCCTGTTGGTAGATGCTTGCTCCGCCCTGCTGAGTTGGGGGAGTTTCTGGTTAAGCTTTTACACCTGTTGCGTGGTCACGAGAGTTATATAAGCCTACCGTTCCCTTCGTTCGGGGCTTCGACATTAATTGTTTGTTCATTGTTATGTACTGTGGTGTATTATTGGCTGTGTGTTCTCGTACCATTTGTGGCTACTCGCCTATTTTTAACGTCTCTTGGTGAGGCAGGGCTTATTTCTTGCTGGCTTACTAGTGGATTATCTCGTAGAAGTTTGGGACTGTAAAATCTCTGCTCTAGTTCGCCTGTGTGCGTTTTCCATCTCTGTGTATAGGAGATGTGGGCGATGGTTCGGAACTGTAGTTCTGTTCGCCTCTCGGTGCATGTTGTCTCGTGAGATCTGGCGTTTCGCTTCGGCTGGGTTGCTTAGCTTAGAAGTGTAGAGTAGCTGTTCTTTGTCCCTTTTCGCCGGTTAATGGTTTTCTTATAGAGAGACCTGGCGTGTTAGCTTCTACTGATTTCCGGGTTACGGTAAGCCAGTTAGTAGCTTGGTACGTTTATTCCTGTTTTGTCTCCTTCTCATAGACTGCGTTCTCCTTTGTTGTGAGTCGGGGTTTTGTTACTTATTCCTTTACTGTGAGGCTAGGGCTTGTGTTTATTTAAGTTCGCGGAGTCTTTTGGTTAGTAAGTTTTGGGACGATGGTGCTCCGTCGGCTCACCTGTAAAATGTTTCTCATGTGAGATCGGGTGTTTACCCAGGTATGTTTGCTGCATTAGACTGCAAACTTATTTAAGTAGCCATGGAACGTTAAGTCTCTGTTCCTGTTTGCCTCGTTACCTTTCTCCTTATTAAGAGGCTAGGGCGCTTGTTTGAGCTAGTTTGCGTAGTCTCTGGTTAGTAAGTTTTGGGACGACGGTGCTCCGTCGGCTCGCCTGTAAATATCTCCCTCCTGGGAGATCGGGTGAGTAGCCTGTTCGTATGCGTCTCGTTATCGAGACAGGGCGTTATATTCCTGGCTCTGGTGTAACAGTGAGCCGGTCTGTAGCTGTGGTGTGTTTGTGTTCCTTGTCTTGTCTCCTTCCCTTATCTGCGGGGTATCCCGCCTTAGTGGCCTAAGGGCTTAATGATTCCTCTTGCTGCGTTTGGCTCCTCCCACCTCACACGTTACGCCCCATTACAATTAATCTACTCAAAATGAAATCAGGTTACATTTTTACGAGGACTAGGAAAAATAGGGTTGCAGGGCAGTTTTTTCCCCCACCCCCACCCTAAAGTGCAGAGAGGCTGTATGGATCTTGACAAAAGCTTGAAAAACATACTTATACACAGGCAGCAACAAAAAAAAAAACACACAAGGCTGAAATTACTATGTACAGAATTTTTTTTAATTTTTTTAATATAAAATCTCAGATCTCAGGACATTGCTAAGCCTCTCCTGGCCCCCAGCACCTTCTCCTTCTTCTGCTTCCTGTCCTCAGCATGACGTGTGCGGCGCTCAACCCTAAAACAATTAACACATTTTAGGCTAACTTTACACTCGCACCCAACTAAACATCCCCGTCTAGCACGAAAGAACACCTGAGATCGAGACCACCCGCTTATTAGCGCAGCACATCCACTGAAACGTGAGGCTAGGCTAATTATTCACGTAACAATGTAATGGAAGTGTATCAAATACACATTTAAAATGCAAATGCTTTAAGAAAAAAAAAAGCTTTAATTTGCCAATTACTTGGTATATAAAAATACCCACCGCATTATTTCAATACCATACCTGTGAGTGCACAAATCTTTTTATTTATTTACAGTGAATGTGCCAATAAGCATTCCTTTAAATAACAATCAACCCAAATGGAGTCTCAGTTTAGATGACTTAAGGTAAGGCTGTAAAGAGAAATTAACTAACGATTATTTAATGTACCAAAAGCAATTCATGGTTCAATTTTTGACCTAAAGCTGAAATCCACAAACGTCTCAATTTATTCAAGGCAACATATTTTCTGCAGATTGCATATTAGACTGGAACACGCTTACCTTGTCTGAACCTGATGTTGCTTGTAATCAGAATCAGCTTTATTGGCCAAGTATGTGAACACATACAAGGAATTTGACTCCGGTTTTTCCGTTGCTCTCAATGTACATACACAGAATAGACATACAGCTAAAAACAAGGACAACAAAGCTGTACAAAGGTAAACATAAACATTTAACTACTATGTACAACAAAGACAATAGTGCAATGGTGCAGAGTGCAAAGATGCTGGAATAAATATGGAATAAGTTATGCAACAGGTTACATGAGGTATACATGAGGTAGTGGTTTGGGTTGGCTGACAGTATATGGATGTATACAATACAGTATATACAGCGTGCTTAGATTTATATTGACCAATGATATGTACATGTTAAAAGAAAAAAACCTGTAGTTAAACTACAAATTATAATTTAGAATAAATAGGTACAGTGGATACAGTGGATTTTTGGTGTAACATGTTATTGCACAGGGATTGTTCCTGACACTGTAGACTGATTTAAGTGTTCATCAGAGTGACGGCCTGCGGAAAGAAGCTGTTCTTGTATCTGGTTGTTTTGGCGTACAGTGCTCTGTAGCGCCTACCAGAGGGGAGAAGTTGGAACAGGTTGTGTCCAGGGTGTGATGGGTCTGCAGTGATGTTTCCTGCCCGTTTCCTGACTCTGGAGATGTATAAGTCCTGGATGGAGGGCAGGTTGGCACCAATGATTTTTTCCGCAGTCCTGACTATCCGTTGTAGTCTGTTCCTGTCCTGTTTGGTGGCCGATCCAAACCAGACAGTGATGGATGTGCAGAGAACAGACTGGATTATTGCAGAGTAGAACTGGATCAGCAGCTCCTGAGGCAGGTTGAACTTCCTGAGCTGGCGCAGGAAGTACAACCTTTGCTGGGCCTTTTTTATGAGTGTGACTGTGTTGGACGTCCACTTTAGGTCCTGGGAGATTGTGGATCCCAGAAACCTGAAGGTTTCCACAGCAGACACAGTGCTGTTGAGTATGGTGAGGGGGGGCAGTGTTGGGGGGCTCCTCCTGAAGTCCACTGTCATCTCCACAGTTTTGAGCTTGTTCAGCTCCAGGTTGTTCTGACCACACCAGAGGGCCAGCTGTTCAACCTCCTGTCTGTATGCAGATTCGTCACCATCCCGGATGAGACCGATGACCGTTGTGTCATCTGCAAACTTCAGGAGTTTAACAGACGGGTCTCCTGAGGTGCAGTCGTTGGTGTAGAGGGAGAAGAGCAGAGGGGAGAGCACACATCCCTGGGGGGCGCCAGTGCTGATTGTCCGAGTGCTGGATGTGATGTTCCCCAACCTCACCTGCTGCCTCCGGTCTGTCAGAAAGTCTGTGATCCACTGACAGGTGGGGGCTGGTACAGTGAGCTGGGTGAGTTTGGAGCAGAGGATTTCTGGGATGATGGTGTTGAACGCCGAGCTGAAGTCCACAAACAGGATCCTTGCATATGTCCCTGGGGAGTCGAGGTGTTTCAGGATGTAGTGCAGTCCCGTGTTGACTGCATCATCCACTGACCTGTTTGCCCGGTAGGCAAACTGCAGGGGGTCCAGCAGGGGGCCTATGATGTCCTTCAGGTGGGTCAACACTAATCTCTCGAAGGATTTCATGACCACAGACGTCAGGGCGACGGGCCTGTAGTCATTTAATCCTGTGATAGAGGTTTTTTGGGGACCGGGATGATTGTGGAGTTTTTGAAGCAGGGGGGGACTTCACACAGCTCCAGTGATCTGTTGAAGATCTGCGTGAATATGGGGGCCAGCTGGTCCGCACAGACTTTCAGGCAGGAGGGTGACACGCCGTCTGGGCCTGGTGCCTTCCTGGTCTTTTGTCTCTGGAAGAGCTGACTCACATCCTCTTCACAGATCCTGAGTGCAGGTGGGGGGTCAGTGGGGAGGGGGTGAGGGGGTGGCAGGGGGTGCAGTTGGTTGTTTGATGTCGGAGCGGGTGTGGGGTGTGAATGTGGGCTCATCAAACCTGCAGTAAAACACATTCAGGTCGTCAGCCAGTTGAAGGTTCTCCACAGTGTGGGGGGATGGTCTCCTGTAATTGGTGATATCCTGCAGGCTTCTCCACACTGACGCAGGGTCGTTGGCTGAAAACCTGTTTTTCAGCTTTTCAGTGTAGCTCCTCTTAGCTACTCTGATCTCCTTTGTCAGTGCGTTTCTGGCCTGGTTGTACAGGATCCTGTCCCCACTTCTGTAGGCTTCCTCCTTGGCCTGACGAAGCTGCCTGAGTTTTGCAGTAAACCAGGGTTTATTGTTGTTGTATGTGCAGAAGGTTTTAGTCGGCACACACATGTCCTCACAAAAACTGATATAAGATGTCACAGTGTCAGTGAGATCGTCCAGGTCTTTAGCAGCAGCCTCAAAAACACTCCAATCAGTGCAGTCAAAGCAGGCCTGTAACTCCAGCTTTGCCTCGTTGGTCCATCTCCTCACAGTCTTGACCACAGGCTTAGCAGATTTTAGTTTCTGTCTGTAAGTCGGGAGAAGATGAACCAGACAATGATCAGAGAGTCCCAAAGCTGCACGGGGGACAGAGCGATAGGCGTCCTTTAATGTGGTGTAGCAGTGGTCCAGTGTATTTTTGTCCCTGGTGGGACACTTAATGTGCTGTCTATATTTTGGCAGTTCGTGGCTGAGGTTTGCTCTGTTAAAGTCCCCAAGAACAATGAGCAGGGAGTCTGGATGTTTGTGCTCCGTGGAAGTTATCTGGTCAGCCAGGTGTTGTAATGCCTCACTAACACAGGCCTGAGGTGGGATGTAAACAGCGACCAGAATAAAGGAGGAGAACTCCCGCGGTGAATAAAACGGTTTACAGTCAATAAAAAGGGTTTCTAGGTGAGGGCTGCATGATTTCTTCAACACTGTGACATCTGTACACCAACCTTCATTTATATAGAAGCAGATTCCGCCTCCTCTCGTTTTCCCCGTTAGCTCCGTTACGCGGTCAGCTCGGAGGAGCTGGAAGCCCGGCAGATGGAGTGAGCTATCCGGGATGTGCTCACCAAGCCAGGTTTCAGTGAAGCACAGGGCGGCGGATCTGTAAAAGTCCGGGTTTGTTCTATTGAGAAGCAGAAGTTCATCCATCTTGTTGGCCAGGCAGCGGACATTCGCCAGATGTATAGACGGGAGCGCAGTTCGAAATCTCCGCTGTCGCAGTTTAACGAGCGCTCCGGCTCGCTTCCCCCTTCGGCGGTGTGACTGAGTGCTATTAAGAGCTGCATTCTCTTGAACCACAGCGAATGGTTTCAGCTTTCCTGTGTGATACAAGGGGATGGGACGAGTTATAATACAGCAGTGCAGTGTTTTAAACTCATCATGGCGAGGGGTCCCGGGTGTGTTTTTTTATTTATGTTTTAAGTTTCAGTTGATTTTAATGAATTAGGATTTGACTGAGCTGCAAAATCCAATGAATACGTCATACGTGTACCACTCGGGAGCAAAATCAGCTGATCATTCGTGTTTGTAAAAAGATACAAGACAGTGGGTGACAATTATTATTATAATTTCCCCCCACCCCCCATATGTGCATCCAATTAACAGCTGAACCAATCTAATAAGAGTTCAGTTGAAATATATACAAGAATACACACTGCCCCTTGAACCTCCGTTGAGAAACACCACAGTAGATGGACAGACTCTTCGAACAACAGGACAAGACATACAGAACTTTGCGGTTATTTTACATATTAAGTTTTCTGCAAAATGTTATTGAAAATACACAAAAAAACTAAATTGTAAATCTGCTTAATTAGGCTGAAAACTTTTGATCAATTCAAATGTCCAGTAAAGTATTTGGCTGGGTTCAGGATGCAAGGCTGTGAGCAACACCTTTATGTGGCTGGTAGGAAAGGGGACGGGAAAGGCTGGCCTGCAGGTCAAAGGCGTTCTTGTTGATGGTTCGTGGAGTGTTGGAACTGCTGGTGTTTCCAAAAACAAAGGGTGTTACACCTAAGAGAGAGAAAAAAAAAAAACATTTTATAACAGGTTAAAACAGGAGAAATACACTCAATAGCTGCAAGTACAACAAACAAATAAACACTAAATATTGTGGTCCATATGACACATGGCTAATTACATTACATTCAATTAGCAGACTCTCTTATGCAGAGCGATGTACATAAGTGGACACCATCAGTGTTAATCATTACCAGGCGTCTTGGTGCTGGAGATTTCAGGCTTCTTGGTTGTTATAACTAGCCTACTCCACTAGAATTAATCCAACATAGCTACTGTATCTGTATGTAGCCATCATTATCTGCATGAAATTCTCCATACCGTTTCCAAGTTGCATGAGGTGAGCATCACCTGAGGTGCGTTAAAATTCAACGAACAGAGCCGAACGTGCGTGGCAAACATGTTCTCTTTGAACGGTTAAATTTGAACGGCTTTTTAAGAACGTTCCAAATTGTTTGCATTACCGGTATCTTCAATTGAAATCTCCATCTGGGAACACATTTCCCTCAGTCCAGCGTCCATTACTGTTCGCCGCAAACTACCCTTTCTGCCTGTCTGCTTATGTTTGCAAACGTTTGTGGCGAACACAAAGCTAACGGAAAAACTTTGAAATTGTTTGCAAACGTTAGCCTTGTTCGCTGAATTTGAATGCACCTCTGGTTTGAACGCTAATACTTCCGAGTGCCAGTTTTGCCGCACTGGTGGTGCAATTAACCTAACAAAAAATGGCGAATTAAAATTTTTTTTTCTGGCCTCGAGCACGACCCGCAGTGACAAATGCAGTCCCGTCGTATTTTGGTACATGCTGGCTGGCATTGGTGTCCTCCTTCTCTTCACTTGGCTCACAACTTGCCTGCAAATAAAAACAAAAAAGGAAAAAGCTTAAAGAGATACTGCAGAGGCTTTTCTAAGGCCCTTTTTTCCGCTTCAATTTGAACTGAAACTTGTGAGTAGGCGTGGTCATATGACGATGATGCCACGTAGTCATATTATGAATATTCATATGGTCAAGGAGTGAAAGGGTGTGTCTTGGTGAACTGACTCAGCCCCCTTCCAGCTCTCTCCTCACAACTAAATAAAATGGCGAGTGACAAGAGTGACAGCAGTACTGCAGGGAGTTTTGAGGTGGAGGAGTTTGAAGTGGAGGAAGAGGATTCCTTCGTGGTGGAAGACTCTCCTCGCGAAGATGTTTCTCGGGCAATACAGCCGTATTCAATCGAGCCACTGGCAGCAGCAGCCGCAGCCGCTGCCCCGGCTGTATTAGTTGAGCAACGTCTTCGCGAGGAGAGGACCCGGGATGTAACTGAATGGTAAAGCTAACGTTACCTAGCTAAGTTAGCTTGTTTGTCTGCCTAAAGTAACGTTACTATTGAATACATTCAAATACACAGCAAAACCCAGTCACACAGTAACGTTAGTATATTGAACATGGCTGGTTGTAGCGCCCTCATAACTTCACTTGGTCCGGAGAGAATTATCATTTATTAGCTAACATTATTCATAAATGATATAGCTAATATAACTAGCTAGCTAAGTTACCAATTCTCTCTGGACCAAACGGGGCTAAACTCACACACAATAGACTGCCTTGCATTACCTAACTTATCGATACATTCCGTCCGAGTTACTGACTAACTGGTTACTGGTTTTGCTAGGACTACATCAAATGTATTATTGCTATCGTTTATTAGCTAACGTTGCGTATTCATAAAAGATAGCTCACACAATAGGTTGCCTTCAACCCCACATTAGCTATTACCTATCAGTAATGTCAACCGTTTGCAAAAGCATTTTTGTTGTAGTTTGTACAGATAACTTGCATGTAAACAGAAACAAACTAATGTCCCAACAGGTGTGCTTGTGGCCACTGCTCTAACCTGTCCCCTCCAGAAAACCTATGTTGCCGTGAGGTTACTGAGGTAACGTTATGTCAGCGTAGTTATGAAGCTATTCTTGATTTGTCTAATACTGCTGTGCCGTAGTCGGGCATGCTTGGCCCAACTGTATAATAGTGGCCAATACATGTGCAATTACACAATGTCACAAATACAATGTAATAGGTATATTGTACTTAGCTGATGTAATGATTACAAAATGACATCCATCACTGTTGGGATGGCACCTGGCTTCAGCGACGGAGTTTTATAGAAGCCCATCTCAAAGCCAGTTAAATTGTGGTAGCAGTCCGGTGTGAAGTGCGCGTTGCACACTAGGGCTTTCTTCGGCAAGTCCGCGTGCTCTACACCGATAGCTTGAAGCCACTGGCTAAGTAGCGCTGGGTCTCTCGGCAGACTATGAAAGCTAGCAGAGCCGGTGGCGTTGCACCGAGGAACGATACATCTCTGACTCCTTGGCATAATGCAGGCAAGTTAGCTAAAGATACCAAGTAGTAAGACGTCGTATATGAATAACTGTAGCTCGATATAAGTCGTAATATTAACGTTAGCAATAATACAAAGCAATTCGCATTTGAACTTGAACTAGCTAATTAGCAGTACAAGGGTCTCAATCTCAGAAAGAAAAAAAAAAATCGTCGTTCTCTGCTTTTATACCACATGCCCAGCCAAGACCCACCCCTAGGACCACCTCAAGTCCACCCATTTTTATGTTAAGGATTTCGTGACGTCACGAATCCCCGGAAGCCAGCATATTGGTAAGTCTACACAAAAACTCAGATAAAACCATTTTTACTAAACATAAAATTTTCGGACATAAACAGTTGTGTATGATCATAATCTAACTCAAAACATAGGTTGTCAACGGGAAAAGTCGGTTTTTGACTGCAGTATCACTTTAAAGGGATAGTTTGGAATTTTGGACATAATGTCTCAATTACAACTTACCCATGATGTAGTTGATTGATGGAAACCATTTTCAGCTAATTCCATGCTGTCCCTTCTTTTGGACATGCACACATTTCTAATGCTAGCGCAACTCTAAGGTAACCGGTAGCATCCACTACCAAACGCACTTAAACACTCCACAGTGCACCCAAAGCAGATAAAATCAGAGAAATTTAGGAAAGTTTGGATAGCATTGTTTTCCAAAGAAATGCATGCAGACATTTGCGTAACCATAACGCCCTCTACTGACAAGAATGAGAACAGTTATCCTATTACAGACAGCACACAATTACATTAAAAGTGTTCGTAGATGAGCAGTATTTAATGTGTAATGAAATACAATGAACAGCACCACCTGAGCAATGGATCATGAAGAAGCATGTAAATTAATGAACCAAGTCTATATGGAGACATGCATGCACAATGGGCTAGACGCAAACACATTCTCGCTGAAAGACATACAGCCTAAATAGCTAGTACAGCCAAAATAGTTTCCATCAGTAAAATATGGAAATACCGTTTTAAAATAGGGCTATTAGTGTTCTATAGAAAATTAAATACATTTAACGTTAGGCTATTCAACACTGGATTACCAGATGGGTAACTCCAACCTTACATGTGTGGGCTACGAGCTAGCTAGTGAGTTCATAAGCACAGCAGATTGCAGTTTTTTTCCGGTAGTGTAGAACGTTACCTGCGGGAAATGTTTTGGTACTGGACAGCAAGGTTTAGTTTAGTTTTCTGTAGTGCAATGAATGTAGGATATAAGGCATGTTGATTCGCTTCGTAGTAGCCTAGCTTGTATCTGCTTCCTGACTAGAAGCAGACTCAAGACTGACGTTTCTCTGGCAACAGTAACGTTGGCTAACAAGCTTAATTGGACAACGCATATTTCCCAGGAATCTTAGCCAGAAAGAAAACAATAGATACTACTAAGAAAGTACATACCAGAGAGTTTTATTATTATTATTATAATAATTAAAAGTGTTTGCAGTAAGCTACATTATCTGCAGAGTAGCGTAGACTAGAGCCACATTCAGAGGCTATTGTTTTGTTTTTTTGCTTTTTTTTGTGACTAACCATGCATCAGATATGTTTGGGGAATTGGCGGTTTATAAATCCGATCTCTTAAAGGATTGCAGCTTAAAAGAGACTATCATCAATTCTTAATGTAGGCTATTATCCTAAATTCTTAATTTTTCTAGTAGTTAATTTTATGGTGACATTGTGTTATGTGTGAAAAGGATAAAGTGAACAGAGCTGAAGTGAAGAAATTAATGAATGTGTCACTCACAAGCAGCCCTCCTCAAGTCCAGCTCAGCCCTCCTCAGGTCTAGCTCAGCCCTCCTGTGTCACTCACAAGCAGCCCTCCTCAAGTCCAGCTCAGCCCTCCTGTGTCACTCACAAGCAGCCCTCCTCAGGTCCAGCTCAGCCCTCCTGTGCCACTCACAAGCAGCCCTCCTCAGGTCTAGCTCAGCCCTCCTGTGTCACTCACAAGCAGCCCTCCTCAAGTCCAGCTCAGCCCTCCTCAGGTCTAGCTCAGCCCTCCTGTGTCACTCACAAGCAGCCCTCCTCAAGTCCAGCTCAGCCCTCCTCAGGTCTAGCTCAGCCCTCCTGTGTCACTCACAAGCAGCCCTCCTCAGGTCCAGCTCAGCCCTCCTGTGCCACTCACAAGCAGCCCTCCTCAGGTCTAGCTCAGCCCTCCTGTGTCACTCACAAGCAGCCCTCCTCAAGTCCAGCTCAGCCCTCCTCAGGTCTAGCTCAGCCCTCCTGTGTCACTCACAAGCAGCCCTCCTCAAGTCCAGCTCAGCACTCCTCAGGTCTAGCTCAGCCCTCCTGTGTCACTCACAAGCAGCCCTCCAAGTCCAGCTCAGCCCTCCTCAGGTCCAGCTCAGCCCTCCTGTGTCACTCACAAGCAGCCCTCCTCAAGTCCAGCTCAGCCCTCCTATGCCACTCACAAGCAGCCTTCCTCAGGTCCAGCTCAGCCCTCATCAATTCCAGCTCAGCCCTCCTCAGGTCTAGCTCAGCCCTCCTGTGTCACTCACAAGCAGCCCTCCAAGTCCAGCTCAGCCCTCCTCAGGTCCAGCTCAGCCCTCCTGTGTCACTCACAAGCAGCCCTCCTCAAGTCCAGCTCAGCCCTCCTATGCCACTCACAAGCAGCCCTCCTCAGGTCTAGCTCAGCCCTCCTGTGTCACTCACAAGCAGCCCTCAAGTCCAGCTCAGCCCTCCTCAGGTCCAGCTCAGCCCTCCTGTGTCACTCACAAGCAGCCCTCCTCAAGTCCAGCTCAGCCCTCCTATGCCACTCACAAGCAGCCCTCCAAGTCCAGCTCAGTCCTCCTCAGGTCCAGCTCAGCCCTCCTGTGTCACTCACAAGCAGCCCTCCTCAAGTCCAGCTCAGCCCTCCTATGCCACTCACAAGCAGCCTTCCTCAGGTCCAGCTCAGCCCTCCTCAGGTCTAGCTCAGCCCTCCTGTGTCACTCACAAGCAGCCCTCCTCAGGTCCAGCTCAGCCCTCCTGTGTCACTCACAAGCAGCCCTCCTCAGGTCCAGCTCAGCCCTCCTGTGCCACTCACAAGCAGCCCTCCTCAGGTCCAGCTCAGCCCTCCTCAGGTCCAGCTCAGCCCTCCTCAGGTCTAGCTCAGCCCTCCTGTGTCACTCACAAGCAGCCCTCCTCAGGTCCAGCTCAGCCCTCCTGTGCCACTCACAAGCAGCCCTCCTCAGGTCTAGCTCAGCCCTCCTGTGTCACTCACAAGCAGCCCTCCTCAAGTCCAGCTCAGCCCTCCTCAGGTCTAGCTCAGCCCTCCTGTGTCACTCACAAGCAGCCCTCCTCAGGTCCAGCTCAGCCCTCCTGTGCCACTCACAAGCAGCCCTCCTCAGGTCTAGCTCAGCCCTCCTGTGTCACTCACAAGCAGCCCTCCTCAAGTCCAGCTCAGCCCTCCTCAGGTCTAGCTCAGCCCTCCTGTGTCACTCACAAGCAGCCCTCCAAGTCCAGCTCAGCCCTCCTCAGGTCCAGCTCAGCCCTCCTGTGTCACTCACAAGCAGCCCTCCTCAAGTCCAGCTCAGCCCTCCTATGCCACTCACAAGCAGCCTTCCTCAGGTCCAGCTCAGCCCTCATCAATTCCAGCTCAGCCCTCCTCAGGTCTAGCTCAGCCCTCCTGTGTCACTCACAAGCAGCCCTCCAAGTCCAGCTCAGCCCTCCTCAGGTCTAGCTCAGCCCTCCTGTGTCACTCACAAGCAGCCCTCCTCAAGTCCAGCTCAGCCCTCCTATGCCACTCACAAGCAGCCCTCAGGTCTAGCTCAGCCCTCCTGTGTCACTCACAAGCAGCCCTCCTCAAGTCCAGCTCAGCCCTCCTCAGGTCCAGCTCAGCCCTCCTGTGTCACTCACAAGCAGCCCTCCTCAAGTCCAGCTCAGCCCTCCTATGCCATTCACAAGCAGCCTTCCTCAGGTCCAGCTCAGCCCTCATCAATTCCAGCTCAGCCCTCCTATGCCACTCACAAGCAGCCCTCCTCAAGTCCAGCTCAGCCCTCCTGTGTCACTCACAAGCAGCCCTCCAAGTCCAGCTCAGTCCTCCTCAGGTCCAGCTCAGCCCTCCTATGCCACTCACAAGCAGCCCTCCAAGTCCAGCTCAGTCCTCCTCAGGTCCAGCTCAGCCCTCCTGTGTCACTCACAAGCAGCCCTCCTCAAGTCCAGCTCAGCCCTCCTATGCCACTCACAAGCAGCCTTCCTCAGGTCCAGCTCAGCCCTCCTCAGGTCTAGCTCAGCCCTCCTGTGTCACTCACAAGCAGCCCTCCTCAGGTCCAGCTCAGCCCTCCTGTGTCACTCACAAGCAGCCCTCCTCAGGTCCAGCTCAGCCATCCTGTGCCACTCACAAGCAGCCCTCCTCAGGTCCAGCTCAGCCCTCCTCAGGTCCAGCTCAGCCCTCCTGTGTCACTCACAAGCAGCACTCCTCAAGTCCAGCTCAGCCCTCCTATGCCACTCACAAGCAGCCCTCCTCAGGTCTAGCTCAGCCCTCCTGTGTCACTCACAAGCAGCCCTCAAGTCCAGCTCAGCCCTCCTCAGGTCCAGCTCAGCCCTCCTGTGTCACTCACAAGCAGCCCTCCTCAAGTCCAGCTCAGCCCTCCTATGCCACTCACAAGCAGCCTTCCTCAGGTCCAGCTCAGCCCTCATCAATTCCAGCTCAGCCCTCCTATGCCACTCACAAGCAGCCCTCCTCAAGTCCAGCTCAGCCCTCCTGTGTCACTCACAAGCAGCCCTCCAAGTCCAGCTCAGTCCTCCTCAGGTCCAGCTCAGCCCTCCTGTGTCACTCACAAGCAGCCCTCCTCAAGTCCAGCTCAGCCCTCCTATGCCACTCACAAGCAGCCCTCCAAGTCCAGCTCAGTCCTCCTCAGGTCCAGCTCAGCCCTCCTGTGTCACTCACAAGCAGCCCTCCTCAAGTCCAGCTCAGCCCTCCTATGCCACTCACAAGCAGCCTTCCTCAGGTCCAGCTCAGCCCTCCTCAGGTCTAGCTCAGCCCTCCTGTGTCACTCACAAGCAGCCCTCCTCAGGTCCAGCTCAGCCCTCCTGTGTCACTCACAAGCAGCACTCCTCAAGTCCAGCTCAGCCCTCCTATGCCACTCACAAGCAGCCCTCCTCAGGTCTAGCTCAGCCCTCCTGTCTCACTCACAAGCAGCCCTCAAGTCCAGCTCAGCCCTCCTCAGGTCCAGCTCAGCCCTCCTGTGTCACTCACAAGCAGCCCTCCTCAAGTCCAGCTCAGCCCTCCTATGCCACTCACAAGCAGCCTTCCTCAGGTCCAGCTCAGCCCTCATCAATTCCAGCTCAGCCCTCCTATGCCACTCACAAGCAGCCCTCCTCAAGTCCAGCTCAGCCCTCCTGTGTCACTCACAAGCAGCCCTCCAAGTCCAGCTCAGTCCTCCTCAGGTCCAGCTCAGCCCTCCTGTGTCACTCACAAGCAGCCCTCCTCAAGTCCAGCTCAGCCCTCCTATGCCACTCACAAGCAGCCCTCCTCAGGTCCAGCTCAGCCCTCCTCAGGTCCAGCTCAGCCCTCCTCAGGTCTAGCTCAGCCCTCCTGTGTCACTCACAAGCAGCCCTCCTCAGGTCCAGCTCAGCCCTCCTCAGGTCCAGCTCAGCCCTCCTCAGGTCCAGCTCAGCCCTCCTCAGGTCCAGCTCAGCCCTCCTCAGGTCTAGCTCAGCCCTCCTGTGTCACTCACCAGCAGCCCTCCTCAGGTCCAGCTCAGCCCTCCTGTGCCACTCACAAGCAGCCCTCCTCAGGTCTAGCTCAGCCCTCCTGTGTCACTCACAAGCAGCCCTCCTCAAGTCCAGCTCAGCCCTCCTCAGGTCTAGCTCAGCCCTCCTGTGTCACTCACAAGCAGCCCTCCTCAGGTCCAGCTCAGCCCTCCTGTGCCACTCACAAGCAGCCCTCCTCAGGTCTAGCTCAGCCCTCCTGTGTCACTCACAAGCAGCCCTCCTCAAGTCCAGCTCAGCCCTCCTCAGGTCTAGCTCAGCCCTCCTGTGTCACTCACAAGCAGCCCTCCAAGTCCAGCTCAGCCCTCCTCAGGTCCAGCTCAGCCCTCCTGTGTCACTCACAAGCAGCCCTCCTCAAGTCCAGCTCAGCCCTCCTATGCCACTCACAAGCAGCCTTCCTCAGGTCCAGCTCAGCCCTCATCAATTCCAGCTCAGCCCTCCTCAGGTCTAGCTCAGCCCTCCTGTGTCACTCACAAGCAGCCCTCCAAGTCCAGCTCAGCCCTCCTCAGGTCCAGCTCAGCCCTCCTGTGTCACTCACAAGCAGCCCTCCTCAAGTCCAGCTCAGCCCTCCTATGCCACTCACAAGCAGCCCTCCTCAGGTCTAGCTCAGCCCTCCTGTGTCACTCACAAGCAGCCCTCCTCAAGTCCAGCTCAGCCCTCCTCAGGTCCAGCTCAGCCCTCCTGTGTCACTCACAAGCAGCCCTCCTCAAGTCCAGCTCAGCCCTCCTATGCCACTCACAAGCAGCCTTCCTCAGGTCCAGCTCAGCCCTCATCAATTCCAGCTCAGCCCTCCTATGCCACTCACAAGCAGCCCTCCTCAAGTCCAGCTCAGCCCTCCTGTGTCACTCACAAGCAGCCCTCCAAGTCCAGCTCAGTCCTCCTCAGGTCCAGCTCAGCCCTCCTATGCCACTCACAAGCAGCCCTCCAAGTCCAGCTCAGTCCTCCTCAGGTCCAGCTCAGCCCTCCTGTGTCACTCACAAGCAGCCCTCCTCAAGTCCAGCTCAGCCCTCCTATGCCACTCACAAGCAGCCTTCCTCAGGTCCAGCTCAGCCCTCCTCAGGTCTAGCTCAGCCCTCCTGTGTCACTCACAAGCAGCCCTCCTCAGGTCCAGCTCAGCCCTCCTGTGTCACTCACAAGCAGCCCTCCTCAGGTCCAGCTCAGCCCTCCTGTGCCACTCACAAGCAGCCCTCCTCAGGTCCAGCTCAGCCCTCCTCAGGTCCAGCTCAGCCCTCCTCAGGTCCAGCTCAGCCCTCCTCAGGTCTAGCTCAGCCCTCCTGTGTCACTCACAAGCAGCCCTCCTCAGGTCCAGCTCAGCCCTCCTCAGGTCCAGCTCAGCCCTCCTCAGGTCTAGCTCAGCCCTCCTGTGTCACTCACAAGCAGCCCTCCTCAGGTCCAGCTCAGCCCTCCTGTGCCACTCACAAGCAGCCCTCCTCAGGTCTAGCTCAGCCCTCCTGTGTCACTCACAAGCAGCCCTCCTCAAGTCAAGCTCAGCCCTCCTCAGGTCTAGCTCAGCCCTCCTGTGTCACTCACAAGCAGCCCTCCTCAGGTCCAGCTCAGCCCTCCTCAGGTCCAGCTCAGCCCTCCTCAGGTCCAGCTCAGCCCTCCTCAAGTCCAGCTCAGCCCTCCTCAGGTCTAGCTCAGCCCTCCTGTGTCACTCACAAGCAGCCCTCCTCAAGTCCAGCTCAGCCCTCCTCAGGTCTAGCTCAGCCCTCCTGTGTCCCTCACAAGCAGCCCTCCTCAAGTCCAGCTCAGCCCTCCTGTGTCACTCACAAGCAGCACTCCTCAGGTCCAGCTCAGCCCTCCTGTGCCACTCACAAGCAGCCCTCCTCAGGTCTAGCTCAGCCCTCCTGTGTCACTCACAAGCAGCCCTCCTCAAGTCCAGCTCAGCCCTCCTCAGGTCCAGCTCAGCCCTCCTCAGGTCTAGCTCAGCCCTCCTGTGTCACTCACAAGCAGCCCTCCTCAAGTCCAGCTCAGCCCTCCTCAGGTCTAGCTCAGCCCTCCTGTGTCACTCACAAGCAGCCCTCCTCAAGTCCAGCTCAGCCCTCCTGTGTCACTCACAAGCAGCCCTCCTCAGGTCCAGCTCAGCCCTCCTGTGCCACTCACAAGCAGCCCTCCTCAGGTCCAGCTCAGCCCTCCTGTGCCACTCACAAGCAGCCCTCCTCAGGTCTAGCTCAGCCCTCCTGTGTCACTCACAAGCAGCCCTCCTCAAGTCCAGCTCAGCCCTCCTGTGTCACTCACAAGCAGCCCTCCTCAAGTCCAGCTCAGCCCTCCTCAGGTCTAGCTCAGCCCTCCTGTGTCACTCACAAGCAGCCCTCCTCAAGTCCAGCTCAGCCCTCCTCAGGTCTAGCTCAGCCCTCCTGTGTCACTCACAAGCAGCCCTCCTCAAGTCCAGCTCAGCCCTCCTGTGTCACTCACAAGCAGCCCTCCTCAGGTCCAGCTCAGCCCTCCTGTGCCACTCACAAGCAGCCCTCCTCAGGTCTAGCTCAGCCCTCCTGTGTCACTCACAAGCAGCCCTCCTCAAGTCCAGCTCAGCCCTCCTCAGGTCTAGCTCAGCCCTCCTGTGTCACTCACAAGCAGCCCTCCTCAAGTCCAGCTCAGCCCTCCTCAGGTCTAGCTCAGCCCTCCTGTGTCACTCACAAGCAGCCCTCCTCAGGTCCAGCTCAGCCCTCCTGTGCCACTCACAAGCAGCCCTCCTCAGGTCTAGCTCAGCCCTCCTGTGTCACTCACAAGCAGCCCTCCTCAAGTCCAGCTCAGCCCTCCTCAGGTCTAGCTCAGCCCTCCTGTGTCACTCACAAGCAGCCCTCCTCAAGTCCAGCTCAGCACTCCTCAGGTCTAGCTCAGCCCTCCTGTGTCACTCACAAGCAGCCCTCCAAGTCCAGCTCAGCCCTCCTCAGGTCCAGCTCAGCCCTCCTGTGTCACTCACAAGCAGCCCTCCTCAAGTCCAGCTCAGCCCTCCTATGCCACTCACAAGCAGCCTTCCTCAGGTCCAGCTCAGCCCTCATCAATTCCAGCTCAGCCCTCCTCAGGTCTAGCTCAGCCCTCCTGTGTCACTCACAAGCAGCCCTCCAAGTCCAGCTCAGCCCTCCTCAGGTCCAGCTCAGCCCTCCTGTGTCACTCACAAGCAGCCCTCCTCAAGTCCAGCTCAGCCCTCCTATGCCACTCACAAGCAGCCTTCCTCAGGTCCAGCTCAGCCCTCCTCAGGTCTAGCTCATCCCTCCTGTGTCACTCACAAGCAGCCCTCCTCAAGTCCAGCTCAGCCCTCCTCAGGTCTAGCTCAGCCCTCCTGTGTCACTCACAAGCAGCCCTCCTCAAGTCCAGCTCAGCCCTCCTGTGTCACTCACAAGCAGCCCTCCTCAGGTCCAGCTCAGCCCTCCTGTGCCACTCACAAGCAGCCCTCCTCAGGTCTAGCTCAGCCCTCCTGTGTCACTCACAAGCAGCCCTCCTCAAGTCCAGCTCAGCCCTCCTCAGGTCTAGCTCAGCCCTCCTGTGTCACTCACAAGCAGCCCTCCTCAGGTCCAGCTCAGCCCTCCTCAGGTCCAGCTCAGCCCTCCTCAGGTCTAGCTCAGCCCTCCTGTGTCACTCACAAGCAGCCCTCCTCAAGTCCAGCTCAGCCCTCCTCAGGTCTAGCTCAGCCCTCCTGTGTCACTCACAAGCAGCCCTCCTCAAGTCCAGCTCAGCCCACCTGTGTCACTCACAAGCAGCCCTCCTCAGGTCCAGCTCAGCCCTCCTGTGCCACTCACAAGCAGCCCTCCTCAGGTCTAGCTCAGCCCTCCTGTGTCACTCACAAGCAGCCCTCCTCAAGTCCAGCTCAGCCCTCCTCAGGTCCAGCTCAGCCCTCCTCAGGTCTAGCTCAGCCCTCCTGTGTCACTCACAAGCAGCCCTCCTCAAGTCCAGCTCAGCCCTCCTGTGTCACTCACAAGCAGCCCTCCTCAGGTCCAGCTCAGCCCTCCTGTGCCACTCACAAGCAGCCCTCCTCAGGTCTAGCTCAGCCCTCCTGTATCACTCACAAGCAGCCCTCCTCAAGTCCAGCTCAGCCCTCCTCAGGTCTAGCTCAGCCCTCCTGTATCACTCACAAGCAGCCCTCCTCAAGTCCAGCTCAGCACTCCTCAGGTCTAGCTCAGCCCTCCTGTGTCACTCACAAGCAGCCCTCCAAGTCCAGCTCAGCCCTCCTCAGGTCCAGCTCAGCCCTCCTCAGGTCTAGCTCAGCCCTCCTGTGTCACTCACAAGCAGCCCTCCTCAAGTCCAGCTCAGCCCTCCTGTGTCACTCACAAGCAGCCCTCCTCAGGTCCAGCTCAGCCCTCCTGTGCCACTCACAAGCAGCCCTCCTCAGGTCTAGCTCAGCCCTCCTGTGTCACTCACAAACAGCCCTCCTCAAGTCCAGCTCAGCCCTCCTCAGGTCTAGCTCAGCCCTCCTGTGTCACTCACAAGCAGCCCTCCTCAAGTCCAGCTCAGCCCTCCTCAGGTCTAGCTCAGCCCTCCTGTGTCACTCACAAGCAGCCCTCCTCAAGTCCAGCTCAGCCCTCCTCTGTCACTCACAAGCAGCCCTCCTCAGGTCCAGCTCAGCCCTCCTGTGCCACTCACAAGCAGCCCTCCTCAGGTCTAGCTCAGCTCTCCTGTGTCACTCACAAGCAGCCCTCCTCAAGTCCAGCTCAGCCCTCCTCAGGTCTAGCTCAGCCCTCCTTTGTCACTCACAAGCAGCCCTCCTCAAGTCCAGCTCAGCACTCCTCAGGTCTAGCTCAGCCCTCCTGTGTCACTCACAAGCAGCCCTCCAAGTCCAGCTCAGCCCTCCTCAGGTCCAGCTCAGCCCTCCTGTGTCACTCACAAGCAGCCCTCCTCAAATCCAGCTCAGCCCTCCTATGCCACTCACAAGCAGCCTTCCTCAGGTCCAGCTCAGCCCTCATCAATTCCAGCTCAGCCCTCCTATGCCACTCACAAGCAGCCCTCCTCAAGTCCAGCTCAGCCCTTCTGTGTCACTCACAAGCAGCCCTCCTCAGGTCCAGCTCAGCCCTCATCAATTCCAGCTCAGCCCTCCTGTGTCACTCACAAGCAGCCCTTCTCAAGTCCAGCTCAGCCCTCCTATGCCACTCACAAGCAGCCCTCCTCAAGTCCAGCTCAGCCCTCCTGTGTCACTCACAAGCAGCCCTCCAAGTCCAGCTCAGTCCTCCTCAGGTCCAGCTCAGCCCTCCTGTGTCACTCACAAGCAGCCCTCCTCAAGTCCAGCTCAGCCCTCCTATGCCACTCACAAGCAGCCCTCCTCAAGTCCAGCTCAGCCCTCCTGTGCCACTCACAAGCAGCATTCCTCAAGTCCAGCTCAGCCCTCCTCAGGTCTAGCTCAGCCCTTTTGTGTCACTCACAAGCAGCCCTCCTCAAGTCGAACTCAGCCCTCCTCTGGTCCAGCTCAGCCCTCCTGTGTCACTCACCAGCAACCCTCCTCAAGTCCAGCTCAGCCCTCCTGTGCCACTCACAAGCAGCCTTCTTCAGGTCCAGCTCAGCCCTCATCAAGTCCAGCTCAGCTATCTTGTGTCACTCACAAGCAGTACAAATTGTACACTTAAGTTGATATTTAAATTTTAATTAAATAACATTTAAACTGCCTATGAAATGTTTTTGCCCAGTATTTGCACTTAAAATATGCAATTGCACTTGAGATACTCTGCATATTTACTCTTGAAAAACTGCTGAATAAATATGTTAAATGTATATTGTCTTTGTTTTCATTTAAGTTTACCCAATTCAAATATTGTCTGTTTTTATAGGTGTGGTGAAATGACAGTTAAAATGTCAACTTAACAGAAGTGTAAATCTACAGTAAATTGCTGACTACTGAGTTGCACTATTACAGTTGATATGTCAAAATACAGGTGATTACTGTAATTCTACAGCAGCATATCACAGTAATTCCATGGTCAGGTTGACTGAAATTGCAGCACACAGTTATTTCATAAAGATTTACTGATAATACGATATGGAAATTACTGTGAAAGTAATGCAATTAGTAGCCAGAAATTTACTGTAAATTTAAAGTGAACTATTTTACAGTGTGTATTTTACAATGGGGGGGGGGGGGTGTGTTTGGTGTTTGCTTCACCAAAAATTTTGGTCAGCAGCCGCCACTGACCTTACCTGTCCTGATACCATCACACACACAGTGAACTGTATATCGTGCAGAGAGGACGACAACACAGCCAACAGTCTGACAGTATACAGGGTATATCATATACCATGCATTATATACCATCATATGCATACACGATATATCACCAAACATACAGTATATCATACATAGGCGGAAATCTCAGGGAGGAAACTAATCATATTTTTCCTGGGAAAAATATGATTTGTCTTCCCCAATATATCACTGTAAACATAACTATATAATTTCAATAATATACATAATACGCAATGAAAGCACTTGTGCTGATTATAGACACTTAATAGCGCGTTTTTAAGTTTCAAAAGATTGCGACCCCCTGATCCACTGCCCCCCCCCCCCCCCCAGCCCTCAGCAGTGGCACATGATACAGTCAGGTGGTACAGTGCGTGTGTGGGAAGGAATCTGAGTGTCGTTGGTGGCTGACCTCGAGTAAGTAGTTCAAACAAAGGATATGTTAGACATTTCTTTACTTCAAACACATTTATAATCGTCACCAGTCTTCATTTTCGTTTTATTGAATTACAGGTCACTTTATGTTAGCTAGCGGTTAGCTGACGTTTGCTAGCTATCTAGCTACGCACGCACGCAAGCACACACACACACACACACACACACACACACACACACACACACACACACACACACACACACACACACACACACACACACACACACACACACACACACACACACACACACACACACACACACACACACACACACACACACACACACACACACACACAAGCTGAATTTGCAGAGCTAGCGAGCAAAACGATGGAGCAAACTAAAGCAAACATTACCTAGCAAGCTAGCTAGCACCTATTCCATTTATGTGGCGTCGTCAGTTTATTCCAAGATGAGCATGCAGCTGTCGTGCTTCGAAGTCCCTGTGATAAGGTTAGCGATAAACTGAACTCCAAACTGAACAGAACTACACGCTCTTATAATTGTATTAAATATCTTTAATGGTCTAATTGCAAAAGTTAAATTGTCACTAGGGGACTTTGAAGCACCTGTGTGCCGATCTTGGAGTAAACGGAATTGGTGCTCGCTAGCTCTGCAAATTCAGCTATTGTGGGAAGCCACAAGCCAGCCAATATAAAACGAAAACATTAACTATATTAAAATTACAAAAGGTGGCAGCTTACGTTGTGTAAATTGTGAACTCATACAGCTGTCAACCCTGGTCACTGCAATCCGTTTCACATTTGCTAGCTGACTAGCTAGCTACCTGGTAGATCGAAGCCCATTATAGAATGATAGAAGATGATAGAAGCCCGTCTCCTACTGTAAATAACCTGCACACTGTGTGTGTGTGTGTGTGTGTGTGTGTGTGTGTGTGTGTGTGTGTGTGTGTGTGTGTGTGTGTGTGTGTGTGTGTGTGTCCAGCCAGGTAGAACATGGCAGAAAAAAGACGGACATCAGAGCATTTTGCTGTACACCAAAACACAAAGAAAGAACCCTAGTAGCCTAATATCTCAAAGACTAGTTGATAAGATGTTCATAAGAAAGAAGTGAAATGCTAATGGAAATGTTTCACAATGATGTCATTCGGCAGAGCAGGCAACAGATGGAACACAGACAGCAGAGCTGGGGACAGCATTTTTATACAGTCTATGGCAGATAGGCAGGGACAGACTGGCAGAGACAGTGAGACTCAGGTAAGTTTGTTGAGTTTAGGCCATGTAAAAAAAATAAGTTGTTGATCGTCCTTTTTTTTTTTTTTTAGTCGTAGGGAGGGCGGTTTTATTTTTTTACATTTTTTTTTTTTTAAATTTAAGCACCAGGTACAGCGGACCGTAGAGAGAAATAAAGAGGACAGGATATATAGAACATTGCGTCTCTCGACCAAATTGCTTCTGTTTAATTGTAGCCTGTCAACATCAGTTTTGCTCATATTGATTGTAATGTTTCATGTATTTTTGGTCAATAAATGTTCCTTGATTGATTGTATGTTATTGGTTTTATGCTTGTACTACACCATAGACCAGATCTGGCTACAAAACCTTTTTTACAACAATAAAATACTGTATAGACCAAAGTTCAAGCAATCATAAAACATTTAATAGCCTAGGTCAATATAATTATAAGCATGCCCTGTCATGGATAGGCTTTGTTTTGAAATTCATGCTGCACATGCGCTCTAACAATTTTGCGTGGTGGTCGATAGAGGGCTAGGCCTAGTGGATCGGATAGGATCTCCTAGTGCGGTGTGAGTACGATTTTCTATCCAAATGGCTTAGAAATAGGATTTCCCCGTGTTTTCTGCAACTTCTGGCCATCGTCACGAAAAAAAAAAAAGTCGTCGGGGCCTTTTTTGGATGTCGGGCGGGGACAATCAACAACTTTTTTTTTTACATGGCCTTATGAAAGGTTCTCTCTTTTTTGAGACTTGTAAAATAGGGACATAATTGGACAATGCCATGGATACCCCCACTCTCAACTTAAACTGGTGACTGAACCAAGATTTGTTTAAGGCAATGGTATTGCTGTTGTGATTAATTGTGTAGTTTTGGGTACTGGTAGTTAGGGGTATGGAAAACACCTTATTTCTTTTCTATGAGACAGACTGTGAGTCAGTGAGGGTGGTGAAAGGGAAAGAGCCAGGGAGAGAGACTTTAGATGACAGTGTCACAGTTCCTCAATATACATTTAACATATTACAACGTAGGCTATGTGTTACAGCACTACTTTCGGTGTCCCCCTCAGGAATTGCTCTTGAGAAAATTTCATGTAATTGCCCCCTCCAAAGTTGATATCAGATTTTTGCCCCTGATATCATAAACCATATACACCACTACACACAGTGACTTGTATCATCAGGCATATGCTCTATACTATATTCCATGCACCATACATATACTATTTACTATGTAACGTGTACTATACTGTATTTAGCCTTCGTATACACAATGCACTGTAACACCATGTACTGTTTTCTTGCATGTCATACTGCTCTGTAACCACTGGAGGGCAGCAGCACATATAGGGAAATGCATGCATGAACGCATTATTTTTGGGCCCTTTTGCACGGCTGGGTTCCCTGATCTCACCCACAATGCACCGGGTGTTTATAGATTGTGCCCTCCGTCGGTAAGGTCCACGTAATGGCTGTGGTGTTTGCTGATCCTGGAGTTAGACCTGCTGAGGCTGACTGCAGATCGGAACCTCAGTGTGCTGCGGTTACTGGCACAGCCACACATACACACATTATATCATCTCCTCTGAGGAGGTTTCCCTGGCTTTGATAAGCTCAGGTATTAGGAGCTGCACTCTGAATTTGAGAGTGTGTGTGCGTGCGTGCCTCTGCGTGAGAGAGAGTGTGTGCATCCGTGTGTGTGTGAGAGAGTGCGTGTGTGTTCTCATAGTTCTAAGGCAGTATTGGGCAGTATCCTTAGCCATTAGCTTTATGGCACAAGAACCCACGGTATATTGGGATGATATTTGCATCATGTCTACAGAAAAGAGAAACTGTCTTTCTGATGAAAATTTTGAAATGCTTTTCTTGCGTCACATGAATAAGCACCTCTTGTAAGCCGTGTCCACACGCACACGCACACAAACACACACACACACACACACACACACACACACACACACACACACACACACACACACACACACACACACACACACAAACCACATAGTTCTTATGCCTACTCACATATGGGCACATACAATATAGATCATATTTTAATGTTATTACTGTAGTGTTTTTTTGCCACTTGTCTTTAATGAATTGGCTGATTGTTAGTCAGCAGTATGGAGCTGCTATATTTGGGGAGGAGCGAACAGGTCACCAGAGAAGGCAGTCAAACAAACTGGCCATCCTAAGAGATTCAGGGGATCACCAGGCTCCTAAATGGTTTTTAATTTGTGATGAGAGACGTGCCACAAAGTTTATGTTTTTAGTTTTCAAGATTTTACTGTAACCGCAAAAGTAATCAGTGTTTTAAAAACCTGCAACAACATTTATGAATAAACTAACTATCTAACACTGGTGAGAGATCTGAAGTCTGTGTGTGTGTGCGTGTGCGTGTGCGTGTGCTTGTGTGCTTGTGTGTGTGCGTGTGCTTGTGTGCTTGTGTGTGTGTGCGCGCAGTTACTGATGACAAGCAGAACTTGAACTTCAGCGCATGTGGCCGGCCTCCTAATCCAGTTTTAAATATTTTTGAATGCGTTCAGGTTCCTTGGAGCACTATGTTTGAGCAGAGCACCTTAGCACAGGTGACTAACACAGCATGCCTCTGGTCATCTGATCGCTTTTTCATCTTCAGTTTGTACAGACCTGTATCCCATTATATTTAGGTGTTTTCCAGCAAGGTGTAATATCTGCCCTGAGCACCCCCGGTTTACTCCATTTCACTTTTATTGAACGTTCCCTTTTTTTCCTTTTGCAAAGTAAAGGTCAACTTATTTTTGCATTGCAAAGGGTTTTGCTACATTTAGTTTTTTTCCTATTCAGTCAAATTGTGTGAATGTTGACTTTGAATTTACACTCTGCTCTTGACATTGGATGGCAAGGGCAGTTTCCACCGCTTGCATCACAGAGGCTGCTACATGGGGTTGGTCATCCAGGATTTTAACCCAAACAGGTGATTTTATGTGACATGTAAGATGTGCGCCTGTTGAGATCAGATCAGAATAGATTTAGAATTGAATTAGAATACATTTATTTTAAGTGTTCATCATCATAAAATATACGCATACAAATCACAGTACATTGGACAATACAATGGCAGAACCCATCAGAGTAGGCTACATATAAACTAACTTTGTGTGCGTGCGTGCGTGTGTGTGTGTGTGTGTGTGTGGGGTGGGGTGGGAGGCCGCACTTAGTTTTTGCAAGCATGAGTCAGTTTCCTTCCATGTTTTATACACTGTGATATTAAAGCTTAAGACTGAGACAACAGCATTTAAAGATTCCATTGCAGTTCATTCAGTATGAAAACATCATCACACACTTTGATGTATGTGTGAGGAGTCCATACTGGTTACTTTACACTAGCAGATCCCTGACAACTTTACCTGTGTTACTGTTTAAAGGGTATACTTTAGACTGGCAGGTCTCTGACTACTTTACCTAATAATAATAATAATAATAATGCATGCCATTTATATAGCGCCTTTCTCGATACTCAAAGCGCTTTACAATGATGAGGGGGAAACTCGCCTCTACCACCACCAATGTGATACCTGCGTTACTGTTTAAAGGGTATACACTTTACACTAGCAGATCCCTGACAACTTTACGTGTGTTACTGTTTAAAGGGTATATTTTAGACTAGCAGATCGCTGACTACTTTACCTGCGTTACTGTTTAAAGGGTATAAAGTAACCAGTATCAATCTCACAGGATTTCACATTTTAATGCCATATAAAGTGTTAAAGTATTTCACGTGGATTACTTATGGTATCTTTATATGCATGAGTGTGTAACTTGGCCGTTGGAATTATTAATGTCTATCTCTCAATGTGTTCTTGCTGAGTTTAAATTTTTCAGCATTTCCCAAGATTGTTTTATTGTGAGAGCTGAGGGAATCAAATGGAATGCTCACTATTCTCAATTTCTGTGGTTTTAATTAAAAAGCACTAATTTAAGCAATAATTTTCCTGTTTTTTTCATTTCAAATGAGGATATAGAAAAATTAGTCCCTCAAGCAATTTATTTTTTGTACTTTCTTTTTGAAGCATACAATTTCTTTTTTCTTATTTTAAGATGAGAATATTGTCATCACCCCAAAGGCTTGAGTTTTAAAACAATGTAAGCCACACTAGAGATTTTCTTTAATCTAAATAAATTGGAAAACATGCTTTAAAAAAGTAGCACCAGTCATGCTTCTCCCCGGCTATAATGAAGAGGAACAGATTGGCGGTATATACAGTATATATATGAGTCAGGTGGTATATACAGTATATATATGAGTCAGGCGGTATATACAGTATATATATGAGTCAGGCGGTATATACAGTATATATATGAGTCAGGCGGTATATACAGTATATATATGAGTCAGGCGGTATATAAAGTATATATATGAGTCAGGTGGTATATACAGTATATATATGAGTCAGGCGGTATATACAGTATATATGGTGTACGTCAGGTCTCAGAGTAGAAACCGATGCAGCAGGGATTGATTGCAGTGACGGGACCTTTCACAAATGTATGCCAAACTCCACAGCGATGCCCCAAACCAACTGAATCCCCCCCCCAGACTAACCCCAGACTAACCCCAGACAGCCACCCTACCACCATTACACCCCGCCCGGAGTCCTCTGGATGTGGCCTGTGACGGAGAGGCCTAGTCAAATCCCCGCCCCCCCTTCAAGGTTAAATAAAATGTAAATGACCCCCCTCCCACCGCTGTGCCACGCAAATCACGCCAGAGTTGTGGGCTGGACACCACAAGACTGTCACACGATGATCAGGGAGAGTTTGTGTGTATGATTGTGTGTGTGTGTGTGTGTGTGTGTTTGTGTGTGTGTGTGTGTGTGTGTGTGTGTGTGTGTGTTTGTGTGTGTATGATTGTGTGTGTGTGTGTGTGTGTGTGTGTTAATGTCAGGATAAGGTTTTTATTGGTTTTGAAAGGCACTCACTCTGAATGGGGAAACAGGGAAATTAATCTGCCACATCACAAACCAACAAGGTCGCATGAAGGGGCTTCAAATCACTGCTGGTTTGCCGGGGAATGTGTAATGTTCCAGACCCTGATTCCAGTGTGGACCTCCCGGTCCAGTTCCAGTCCAGTCCAGTTCCGGTTTGGAACAAATCCGTTCCAGACCCTGATTCCAGTGTGGACCTCCCGGTCCAGTTCCAGTCCAGTCCAGTTCCGGTTTGGAACATTCCGTTCCAGACCCCGATTCCAGTGTGGACCTCCCGGTCCAGTTCCAGTCCAGTCCAGTTCCGGCTTGGAACGAAACGTTCCAGACCTGCCAGCCCAGCTCCGGCTTGGAGCAGCCCGTTCCGGGCTTCCTAGCAGAACCTGTGTTATACTGTGTGTTTGCCATTCCTGTACAGTGTTGGGACTACCCCAACACTTAATTTAATAAACCCCCTTTCTGTGAATCTGTCTCCTGGTCGTTGCACTTGGGTTCGTCTCGTATCTGGTTCGTAACAGAACGAACTGGCCAAAAATCATGGACCCAGCCGACCTGGAGCAGATTCGTCACGCCTTCTCCTGCCAAACTGCGGTCAGCGACCAACAGGGCCGTCGTTTGGATGACGTTTTGGAGGTGCTGAGGGGCATCACGGAGCAAGTGGCGCAGCTAGCTCTCCACCAGCCGCTTCCGCATATTCCTATGGGCCCTACACCGCCCGCGCCGGATCCGCCGGTGGATCCTGCTGTTTCCACTTCACTCCGAGAGCCCCGCGTTCAACATCCAGAATTATACCGCGGGGGATTGGGAAAATGTCGCGAATTCTTGATGAAGTGCGACATTGTATTCCGGATGCAGCCCTCCTCCTTCGCCTCCGACCCATGTAAGATCGCCTTTATAATGAGCAGCTTGGGAGGAGGTGCCCTGGAGTGGGCTACATCCATTTGGGACAGCCAAGTCGCGCTCTGCAACAACTTCGCTGCCTTCACCGCCGAGATGCGGCGTGTTTTCGATCACCCTACCTGTGGGCGAGACGCAACTCAACGCCTACTTCAGGTCCGTCAAGGAAGTCGTAGCGTCGCTGAAATGGCAATCCAATTCCGTACCCTCGCAGCGGAGTCCGGATGGAATGACACCGCCCTTCAGGGGGCCTTTCGCCAGGCGCTTAGCGAAGAGCTAAAAGACCAACTTGCCACCCGTGAAGAATCCACCTGACTCAATTGCCTTATTAGCCTGGCCATAGCTATTGACAACCGTCTCCGTATCCGGGCCCGTGAGCGAGGGGGGAACTCCGGTCACCAGCAACACATACGCTCACACCCTTCTGCTTCTGGATCCAGAGCGGCGTCTGGGGTCTCCGAGGAAGAGCCCATGCAACTGGGCAGAGTTGCGGTCAACGCCGAGGAGCGCCAACGTCGCCTGCGATCTAGATCCTGTTTTTACTGTGGCAAGCCTGGCCACCAGATCGCCTCATGCCCCATTCGCCCAAAAGAATAGGCTCGCCAGTAAAACTGGGCGTACTGACGAGCCCAATCATACCTTGCCATGCAGCTCAGAATCGCCTTGTCTTCAAGGCCACTCTCCTTTGGAGGGACAAGTCCGAAGTCTCGTCGGCCCTTATCGACTCTGGAGCCGACGCTAACTTTATGGACATCACCTTCGCCAGGAGGGCCGGCATCCCCACGGAACTACTTCCCTCTCCCATTACTGCCTTTGCCTTAGACGGTAGGAGTCTGGGGTTAGTCACCCACTCCACCGTTCCCGTACAGCTCGTTTTATCCGGCAATCATCGGGAGAGTATTCAACTTCTGCTCATCAACTCTAAACAATCCTCCATAGTTTTGGGTCAGACCTGGCTCCGCCTTCACAACCCTCACATCGACTGGCAAGCCGGTCGTATCCTGGCGTGGAGTGGTCACTGTCTGGCTAGCTGTCTCCGTTCCGCTCTCCCCCCTCCGGGGTCCAAGAATCCCAGCACCAACCTACCCGAACCCGATCTGTCCAACGTTCCCAAGCAATATCACGACCTCTGCCTTACCTTTTCTAAATCACGCGCTCTGTCCCTACCTCCTCACCGACCCTACGATTGTTGCATTGACCTGCTGGCGGGAGCCAAGCTTCCGTCTGGTCGTCTCTACAGTCTGTCGGGGCCGGAGAAACTCTCCATGGAGGAGTACATTCATGAGTCCCTCGCCTCGGGCATCATCCGTCCCTCCTCTTCTCCTGTTGGTGCTGGGTTCTTTTTTGTAGGGAAAAAGGACGGCTCACTACGGCCCTGCATCGACTACCGGGGGCTCAATCAAATCACCATCCGCAACAAATATCCTCTTCCCCTTATTAACACTGCCTTTGAACCCCTCTCGCAGGCCGTCATTTTCACCAAGCTCGACCTCCGTAATGCGTACCACTTGGTGCGTATACGGGAGGGGGATGAATGGAAGACTGCCTTCAATACCCCGTTGGGCCACTACGAGTACCTGGTGGTCCCCTTCGGCCTTACTAACGCCCCGGCAGTCTTCCAGGGCATGGTGAATGACGTCCTGCGAGACCTATTGGGGAAAACTGTTTTTGTCTATATCGATGATATTTTGATTTTTTCTAAGTCCCCTCAGGAGCACATTCTCCATGTCCGGGAGGTTCTCCAGCGTCTGCTTGAAAACCAGCTCTTTGTCAAGGCAGAGAAGTGCTCCTTCCACGTCTCCTCAGTCCCGTTCCTCGGCTTCATCATCGAGGAGGGCAGCATCCGGGCGGATCCTGCCAAGATCAAGGCGGTGACAGAATGGCCCCAACCCACCTCTCGTAAGCACCTACAACAGTTCCTTGGTTTTTCCAATTTTTATCGTCGGTTTATCCGTAATTACAGTGTCATTGCTGCTCCCCTAACCAAACTCACCTCCACTGCTTTTTCTTTTTGTTGGAACTCCGAGGCCCAGCTCGCGTTTGAACGCCTTAAGACTCGGTTTTCCTCGGCCCCTATTCTTTGTCACCCTGATCCCACCCGTCAATTTACGATTGAGGTGGATGCCTCCGACACCGGCGTGGGGGCCATTCTGTCCCAACGAGCCGCCTTGGACAACAAGCTCCATCCCTGTGCTTTCTTCTCCCGGAGGCTGTCCTCCGCCGAGCGGAACTATGATGTCGGGGATCGGGAGCTTCTGGCCATCAAGCTGGCTCTTGAGGAGTGGCGCCACTGGCTGGAGGGGGCAGGTAACCCCTTTATTGTTTTAACTGACCACCAAAACCTAATTTACCTAAAGTCTGCTAAGAGGCTTAATGCCAGACAGGCTAGGTGGTCATTATTCTTTGCCCGATTTAATTTTTCTGTGTCTTTCCGCCCCGGTTCCCGTAATATCAAGGCGGATGCCTTATCCCGTGTTTTTTCCCTTCCCTCCAGTCCTGCTGACCCCGAGCCTATTCTACCGGCTTCCTGTGTGGTGGCTGCGGTCTCCTGGAGGATTGAGGAGATTGTGAGGTCCGCCCAGACTTCCCACCCTGACCCCCGTAGTAACCCTAACTCCTCCCTATTTGTTCCCAACTCCGTCCGCTCCCAGGTCCTTGAGTGGGTTCACGCCTCCTGTCTGGCGTGTCACCCAGGTGTTGCCAGAACGACCACCCTCGTCAGGAGGAGTTTTTGGTGGCCCACTCTCAAGGAGGATACCCGTGCTTTTGTCCTGGCCTGCGCTGTGTGCGCCAGGAGCAAGGCTTCCCACCAGCCTCCCTCTGGTCTTCTCCTTCCCCTCCCCGTCCCGGGCCGTCCTTGGAGTCACATTGGCGTAGACTTCGTCACCGGTCTGCCATTGTCAGAAGGCAACTCCGTCATTCTGACAATTGTGGATCGGTTCTCCAAGGCGGTTCACTTTGTTCCCCTCCCTAAGCTCCCGTCCGCCCTCGAAACTGCAGAGCTCCTGGTGTTACATGTGGTCAGGCTGCACGGGATCCCATCCGACATTGTGTCTGACCGTGGGCCCCAATTCTCCTCCCAGGTGTGGAAGGCGTTCTGTGTAGCCCTGGGGGCCTCGGCCAGTTTATCGTCTGGGTTCCATCCCCAGTCTAACGGCCAGGCAGAGAGGGCGAACCAGGACCTGGGGGCCGCCCTGCGGTGCGTCACTGCACGCAATCCCGCCTCCTGGAGCCGTTTTCTTCCCTGGGTAGAGTACGCTCACAACTTCCTTAAGAGTGCGTCTACAGGGTTGTCCCCGTTCGAGTGCTCATTGGGTTACCAACCCCCTCTCCTGTCGGCCCAGGAGGCCGAGGTAGCAGTCCCCTCCGTTAAATCCCACATCCTCAAGTGCAAGCGCATGTGGAGACTTGCACGCACCGCACTCCTGCGCTCTAATTCCCGTTCACAACGTCTGGCGGACCTGCACAGGACCGCAGCCCCTAAGTACAGAGCTGGTCAGCAGGTCTGGCTGTCCACATCCAATATTTCCCTTCCCTCCTCCTCAAAGAAACTTCGGCCCCGGTTTATTGGTCCCTTCCCTGTTGTTTGTCTCATTAACCCGGTTTCTGTTAAACTCTCCCTCCCTTCCTCCCTCAAGATCTACCCCGTTTTTCATGTGTCACAGATCAAGCCTGTCGCCTCCAGCCCCCTCAGTGCCCCTACCCTCCCTCCTCCACCTGTCCGGGTCATCGACAACGCCCCGGCCTACACGGTGGACCGCATCATCGACATCCGCCGTAAGGGTCGGGGTTTTCAATACCTCGTGGACTGGGAGGGGTATGGCCCTGAGGAGCGGTCGTGGCTCCACAGGAGCCTCATCCTGGATCAATCACTGATCCAGGATTTCCACAGTCGCTTCCCTTTCAAGACCAGGCCGCCAGGTACGCCAGGAGGCGTACGTTGAGGGGGGGGTACTGTAATGTTCCGCTCCCTTCCTGTTCGTTTTCCGTATTTTCCTGTTTTCCCTCCGTGTCATGTTGGATCCTTTTGTCCGTGTTTTCCCCGCTGCTGCGGACTAGGCGTTTTCTTCCCTGTCTTGTTCGTCTGGTTGTCTTGTCTTACTTCCGCCTTTTCACTCCGTCCCCCCTCGTTGCATGCATTTCCTCACCTGGTGTTTCGTAATCACTCCCGTTTATTTTCCACACCTGTTCCTTGTTTAGTTCTGTCATTAACCTCACTATATATTCCTTCGGCTGGCTGCCAGTCGGCGCCAGTTCGTTAACTATCGTCACGCGGTGTTAATGCTCATTGTTTCCCTGGTCGTGTTCTACGAACTACTCGCTTGGTTGTGGGATATTCTCCCCTTGCAGCTTTGGTTCCGCTCCTAACTACAGTCTGGTAGTTTTCCTCCTCGTCAATTCCTGTTGTGCATGCAGCTAACCTGTTTCCCTTCTCCTCCATCTAACCCAGCTCCCATTCATCCGTGGCAGTGTTCGTTTCCCCGTGTTCGTTGTGTGTGTTGCGGTACCTCCACCTCCAGCTCGAGTAGGCTCCGTGGTGGCGTTATACCTGGCTACCCTCCAGTTGTTCCTGTCCGGCCGAAGAAGCCACCAAGTTCTTCGGTTACGGTTCCGGGAGCTCTGGAGACCAGTCAGCTCCATCCGGACCTACCGCAGCTACGCCACACTACCCAGCCCTGCCGTACTTCACCAACCACCTACCTGTCAAGCCCTGCACCTCCGTGAGAACCTCCCGGTCATTTCCGTGCCTTCCCTTGCACTAATCCCCCCTGTTTGTTTTGTTCTGTACCGGTGCAGTCATTCCGGCCCAGTTCCTGCCCTGCCGTAGTGAGTCGCTCCCCAGCTAGTTCCAGTCCAGTCCAGGTGTGAGTCGTGCACCTACCTGTCCAGTCCAGTTCCGGTTTGGAACAATCCGTTCCAGACTCTGATCCCAGTGTGGACCTCCCGGTCCAGTTCCAGTCCAGTCCAGTTCCGGTTTGGAACAAATCCGTTCCAGACCCTGATTCCAGTGTGGACCTCCCGGTCCAGTTCCAGTCCAGTCCAGTTCCGGTTTGGAACAAATCCGTTCCAGACCCTGATTCCAGTGTGGACCTCCCGGTCCAGTTCCAGTCCAGTCCAGTTCCGGTTTGGAACAAATCCGTTCCAGACCCTGATTCCAGTGTGGACCTCCCGGTCCAGTTCCAGTCCAGTCCAGTTCCGGTTTGGAACATTCCGTTCCAGACCCCGATTCCAGTGTGGACCTCCCGGTCCAGTTCCAGTCCAGTCCAGTTCCGGCTTGGAACGAAACGTTCCAGACCTGCCAGCCCAGCTCCGGCTTGGAGCAGCCCGTTCCGGGCTTCCTAGCAGAACCTGTGTTATACTGTGTGTTTGCCATTCCTGTACAGTGTTGGGACTACCCCAACACTTAATTTAATAAACCCCCTTTCTGTGAATCTGTCTCCTGGTCGTTGCACTTGGGTTCGTCTCGTATCTGGTTCGTAACAGAATGACCTTAAAGGGTGTAATTCAGACTCGTCTGGTAGTGTTGGCGCCAGGCCTCATAGGCTTACTGTCCCCAAAAACACTAACTGGCCTGAAACTAAATCGACCCCTTCAGCACGTCTAATGGGAATTACTCCTGCTGTGTGTGCGTGCGTGCGTGCGTGCGTGCCTGTGATGATTCATAAAGCGGGATTTGTCTGGGAGGAACTGTTGATCCCTTTAATAAATCATGCATTTTTTGGGAAATGCAAAATAAATAACCCCCCCTCCCCCTCTACTATGGTCATGACATTTGGCAGACTTTTTGATCAGACTCCTCTTTGAAAAGGGGTCTCTCTGTGACAAAAATCATCTAAAATTGTATCCCTGCTGAAGTTTTAGATGCACAGTCTCAGTCCAGCTGACCTTTGAGAAATGAAAACTGAGGTCTTAGTGCCAGCTGGTCACACAATGTTCCAAGCTGTAATTTATGCACACTTTGTGTAATGTGACCTCCAGGTGAAGGTTATTTTTTAATTTTGTGATAATGCAGAGAGCCCCTCGCCTGTGGGTACCCAAAGAACAATCTCAGATGCTTGCAATGTGAGGCCTGATTAGGTCCGATAAGGTTTCGCTTTGTCATATTAGCTTTATCCCTGGTTTTTATGTGATGGCTGATGGAGATGTGAACGCAAACACGCTCGCCATGTAATGCCAGGGGATAGGGGAGAACACACACTGCATGGATGATGAACACATCGTGCTATTTTACAGAGACATGTCCGTCTTGAAAATGAGAACTTTCAGAAGCGCCATCAGAAAGATTCCTTTAACTGTTGTTCAGAATTGGAGCGGCTCAAGAAGCCAAAAAACACCGTTTAATCACATCTAATGTGTCTGTCTAACGGCAACTGCAATACATTCTTTTACTTCAGGAGGTTTATTGGTTTCATGTCATCGTTCATGTTGTATTTTGAACACAGGCTTGATATCTACTGTGGTCGTCTTTTGACCGCCATTTGAGTTTTCAATTACTGGAAACTCACAGTAGCTTCTTTGCAGCTTGTGGGCTGTGCTGCAGCTATTGTGGAAAGATAGTGGCGATGCTGTCTGCACATGCTCAGAGATGATGTCATTGTGCCCACAGATGATGTCATTGAGCAGTAGTGTGACCACTCAGAGGCCTTGACTGTAAATCTTGCCTTTATTTATGTTGAGCTTTAGGTTGGTCAGCCCATTGATTAGGCACAGCCACTTTCTTTATGTGTATGTATTTATGTACCTGCAACCTCTTATGGTGATGTGCACCTCTCCACTATATACTGTGTATCACCGTAAGAGGTTGCAGGTTCAAATCCTATGCTTGGCACTGGAACCACTGAGCTGCTTATGTGAGTGACCCTTTAAACGTCCCGCTGTATAACTGGAGAGTGACGCTTTAAACGTCCCGCTGTATAACTGGAGAGTGACCCTTTAAACGTCCCGCTGTATAACTGGAGAGTGACCCTTTAAACGTCCCGCTGTATAACTGGAGAGTGACCCTTTAAACGTCCCGCTGTATAACTGGAGAGTGACCCTTTAAACGTCCCGCTGTATAACTGGAGAACATTCAGGACTCACAGCACTGGGTCAGGAATCTGCAAATTCAGCCATGGAGACGCAGGGCTAAAACCCTCCCTTCCCTTGGAGGTACAGGAAGTGCATGGGGGGGGGGGGGGGGCACTCTCCCCTTCATTTGAAATCAAGAACACTGAAAATATTTAGAACGCCCTCCCGACCCCCTTCAAATAATAAACCCATTATATAATAATAGACACCATTATTATCACTGTCAGTATTATCATGGTATAATATTACAGTCAATATTAAAATTAATATTATCACTGCCAATATTGTCTTTACTGCTGTGCTTGCATTGTTTCAGAGCGGCATCTCACTGCTTACGGTACGCACCCATGGTTTGAGATTCAAGCCCATTGCTTTTAAATGGCGGCTGCATTGAAGCCCATTTTTGAACGTAAAGCTGTGACCATCAGCCATCTTATTGAGGTGGAGTCCTCAACCACAGGATGGTTCAATTTGGGGGCCTTGAGACAGAAAGATTTGGGGAACCCCTGTGTGAATACAGGCCGAGTCACTCCGTGATGCTCAGAAGCTCAGAGTAAATACAGTCTGCTTTGTTCTCCTGATTTTCATAAGGAAAACTACCAAAGAGAAGCTTCTTCATTTATCTCCACAGCAAGGGAACCCCTGCTCTGTCTGCTCCTCAGGTATAGTGCTGTCAACAGGCATAAAACTAGCAGCTGAGAGACAGTCTGTCATTCAGGCAATCGCGCACACTTTGTAAGCATACATACGTAAGTATAATTTTACATATATATATATTTTTTAAGGCTGTTGGGGATAGTGTTGGAATCCTCTGCAACCTGCTGAGTGGTGAGTATGTTTTGTGGGAGATCAGGCCATGTCCAGTGCAGTTCCATTTTGAAAAACAGAATGTGTTATAAATCCCAGTCATAGCATTTGCCAAATGAAGAAACGTTGTCTGGCGTCGTCTCTGCGGTGCAGATTTGAACCCCGTGCTTTGCACGTGCCTTCCTCACCAGCTCTGTGAGGAAGAGGAGGTCAAGGCCCTGAAAACTCAAGATCATCTTCTGCCACCTGGAAGAACATCAGCTCTGTCCTCTTCTCCAACACACAGAGAGAGTTCCCCACATTTCTGAGCAGCCAGCCGGGAGAGAAAAGTAGGCAGCTGGGAGTGTTGGTAGCTGGGAGACAAATAGTTTTCTGATGACATAATTTTTACTGAATTAATTAGCAAACCTTAAATATATGTCTAAAAGTAGCCGGTGAAACAGAAGTCTGTTGTCATTTAACTGATAGCTGGTGTTTGGGGAACTCAGAGGTTAGGGGTTATGCCCAGAGGTTAGGCCTTCTGTCCAGTTTGTGTTTGGAGGGGGCATGGCGTACCCCCGTACGTATATATACCCCGTATCTATATGGCACCCAGAGTTTGCCACTGTTCAGCATTTCCCACAGATATAACTACAGCACGTATTTCTGTCTTTGGAATGGTCAAAAAAATTATAATTTTGACTTTATGGGACCAAAAGATTGACCAATATAATGTTTGGAAAATGAAACTTCCACAGAATCTATTTTTGAGTTTTTTTTGTTTTTTTTACTGAATCAACTAATATTAATGTAATGAAATGCTTCTCTCTATGTTATGACATTTTAAACTAAATGTCAGGCTGAACTTCACTGGAAGGTTAGAGTGCTTTGCAAGGCTAATTTCCAAAGATCTCAAACTGCTCGCATGTAAATATTTGCTCCTGGAGGAAACCTAGATACCCTCCTTCTGAAAAGATTTGATTTGCAATTTCACTTTGTGTGTGTGTGTGTGTGTGCGTGCGTGCGTGCGTGCGTGCGTGCGTGCGTGCGTGCGTGCGTGGGTGGGTGTGTGGGTGGGTGTGTGCAATGGAAGGAATAATTGAAAGTAGAGCACAAATTTTGTTGACTGTTTTTTTTTAGTTCTGGTGTGAGGTCTATTTTAATTGTTCATTGCGAATTATTTAGTTTTTCGATTGTCAAATGACACAACTCTGGTTTGACGTAAAAGCAGACCGCAAAATGATTGATAGGAAGTCTAGATTCAGCCCATCTCTGCTTGTCAGTTACCACCAGTCTAGAGTATCCAGCACTTAAACATTAGACATTTACACCAACAGTCTAGAGTATCCAGCACTTAAACATTAGACATTTACACCAACAGTCTAGAGTATCCAGCACTTAAACATTAGACATTTACAGTCTACATTTAGGGATTCAGCTCATGCTTTTAGACAGACCAACTTAGAACCGACCGACGTGAATGTTTAAGCAACCAGCAGAGCAGATTCTGAATCTCAACCAATATTAATAACACATAAACACTCAACACTGCATCAATACTGGACTTTCCTGAGGATGTCTGTCTCTGCTATGCTGTTCCACAGTAAATAAATAGCTATTTCCTGATATCAGTGTGATATTTACCTTAAGCTAAATATGACCTATAATCTACTGGCAGAACTTTCTCTAGTTTTTATTCACTTTTAAAATGTTAATATCGCTCGCATTTCCTTAGTCTTCTTTTTCCTATAGTTTTGCTCGTTTTTTGCTAGTTATTTGTTCCAGTTGTGTTGACCGTCTTGGGCCCTTTCCAATAGTGTGGTGCTCAGAACTGGACACAGTCGACAGACCAGTGCAGTAACAACAGTAGCAGTATGAACACATTTGTTGATTTATTGAAAAGTTCAAGTTGGAAACTTTCGTTTGCTTACGGAATTGCATGTACTTGTATGTGGATTGGTGCTGCAATTTACAGGAAAATTCTCTGTTACTAGACATTACAATTCTATATTACATCACAATTAGATTAGAATTCTACATTACTTTACAATTACATTAGAATACATTACAAACACATTAGTATTCTACATTACATTATAATTTCGATAGAATTCTACATTACATTACAATTACATTAGAATTCTACATTAAATAACTCAGTAGGTGACAGCAGTTTGACGACAGCAGTTAGTAATTTAAACAAGAGTAGAAAATATATTTATATTTTAACAAGCGCTGTGATTTATGTAAAATACCGGTCTTTCTGAGAAACCTTCTGCGTGTCATTGGTCTACACCGCACCACCATTGGAAAGACTTAACCATGGCATGGCTACAGACAGTGTGAGGCTTTACGGCAACAGTATTTTTTGCTCTTAAGGAGCCAACAGTGTGGTTCTACAACACAACAGGAAACACAGGGAAAGGGCTTGGTTGGACATCACAAGTGTTTGTGTAAATTTTTCTTTTTTCCTTCCTAACATCTTTTACATGTATTTAAATTGCTGCCTAATTTTTGCTGAATTTCATGGTGTTTTCCCTCATTAGCAGAGGAGAAAAACAAAATTAAAGGGCAACTTAAAAAATGTTCTGCATTTTTCATCTTTCTCTTTCCTCTGGTTTCTGGCCTGAACTAATAAAGAAAACCTCCCAGAATGTTGATTATATCCTGATGCTTTGCAAACATAACGTCCGTGCAGAGGAGGTGAAACATAACGTGCGTGCAGAGGAGGTGAAACATAACGTGCGTGCAGAGGAGGTGAAACATAACGTGCGTGCAGAGGAGGTGGCAGCACAGGGGTGCAGGGATGCCGTAATCCCAATTCAGAGATATACCCCCTACGTGGGGTGGGGTGCAGAATAAGACCTGGGGGCGTTTGGGGACCCTCGTTTAGGGGTCAGACGTACTGCAATAGGACAGAGGTCAGGGACAGGGCCAGGCTGGCAGCACACCTGCTGGAGGAGGAAGGGAGGGGCTTGGGTTTCGGGGGGGTCTTGCCCTCGTCGTTTTGGGTGCTGTTTCTGGTCCCGTTCATGTTCCCGTTACCGTCTCCCATATTAGTGGACGCGGGCTTCGGAGTTTTCTGGTTCTTTTCAGTCACTACATGCATGACCAGCACTGCCGCCAGCACCAAACCCATCCCCACCTTCAAAAGCATCTGGAACTGCAATTAAAAACATCCACACAATTTCCATTCTGTTAGTACTGTGCGCGCACGGCTCACACGCCCTGCGTTCACACGCCCTGCGTTCACACTGCAGACACGCCCTGCGTTCACACGCCCTGCGTTCACACTGCAGACACGCCCTGCGTTCACACGCCACGCCAATACTTCTGCAGATACTAAACTCACAAGAAGCGCCGTACACAACGGCTCATTTTTAAACATTCACTCCAGCCTCCATTGTCTTCATTCTTGAAGGAACTTTGTCTCATGGAACTGCTTACCAAGAATAGTCAATGTCCCTTCAGAAATGAGAGCCAGCAATCCCACAGTGCATTGCTCAGTTGTGTAAAACAAAGGTAACGGCCTTTTTTAACGGCAGCCTGCTAACGCCATCGCTCGCTGACTCCTGCCGTCCCGTACTCCCTCCCTCTCTATCTCTCTTTCCTTCTCTCTCTCTCTCTCTCTCTCTCTCTCTCTCTCTCTCTCTCTCTCTCTCTCTCCCTCTCCCTCTCTCCCTCTCTCCTTCTTCCAACTAAAACCCCAGAAACAGAAATATCTTTAAAAATGATGCTGCTGTCTACTTGCTGACAAGAAAAAAAGCCTATTATTCAAAAATCTCTCTGTCTCTCATTTTTGCTTCCTCTCATTCTCTCTTTCTAACTTATTCATAGAAAATCTGCCAGTCGATTTTCCTCCATCCACCACCCACATCTAATCCAGGGAAAATTCACCTTTTCACCCACTGGCCAGAGAGGCTTGTGGATTCTAAAAATCACCAGCCATTTTCAACATTTTACCAGCCACATTACCTTTTACAATATAACACAACCTGATTGGTTGCCTGCCAAAGTGGCTGCTAGAGTAAATATTTTACCAACCACAATCAAAATTTTACAAGCATTTGGCTGGTGGCGGGTATTAATTTCACACCCTGATCGCATCCCCCACCCAGCTGCTTCCTGACCTGCGGTGACCTGTGATTGGACAATGAAGTGCCAAGGTGCCACAGGGCGGAAAGGGGAGCCAGGTGAGGTTGGAATCAGGCTTGTACTCACCTGTGCAGGTGTAAGCGTGTACGTCTGTGAGTGCGGGTGCCTCTGCCTGGGAGACTGGAGTCCGTATTGCTTGGTCTTCCTGCCCCTGGATGAGTCTGCAGTCTGCACGAGCCCGCCCTTTATTGCCCTCTGGCTATGACCTCACTGCAGGGGCGGGGCAGGGCTTGGACAGGTTGAGCCGAGTCACCTTGCTGTCACTGTACAGGATAAGTCTTCTGCATTATCCCTGGCTGCTCATGTGGAGTCTTCACAGACTTTATATTCCTGGCCATAGGTTGCCATAGTGCCACCTGGTGGCAGGACTGGGACATGAAACCTGTTTTTCTCAGGTGAAAGGGCCACTTGGTGAATATGCCATCAGGCTAACAAGTAGCTATCAGCTACGGCCACTCATAGTGTTTTAGGATGAAACATATTAATTTGTGACAAAGGATGACCTATCGCGGGTGTGTGATGGCCTGTCCATTACACTCATTAATAGCCACCTGGAATGTTGGTGATTTATGAATTTAGGCCTTTTCCTTAGCGCACTAATTATAAGTTGCTCTGCCTACATATAATGTAAATGTAATGTAAAGGGTGAAGTTGTTTTTCCCAGTGTGCACACCTTGAGTAAGACATGGCCTGAATATGCTTTAGGTCATTATTCTCTTTCCTCAACTCAGTAAGCAGGTACAGGTGGCGTAGCTGGGAACTTCAGAGGTACAATTACAGGTTCCAGATTGGGGTGGGAGGAAAAAGAAGACATTAAAATCAGGAGCTTTAGAAATGATCACTGTTTCGATCAGCATTGTTTTTGTCACAGTCATTTTTTTCCACCCCAAAGAAGTGTTTAATTTGGCCATCTGCGCTTTAGTAGAGCTTAACTAGTTATTAGATTTTTCCCTGTGGCCAAGATTGGATATTGAAGTTGACCTCTTTCATCGACTTCCTTTTGCCTCAAGGAGCTCGATCTTATTTCAACTTTGGGGGGACAATACTTTAGGATTTTTTTGGGAGGGCGGGGGGCACTAACTGTACCCCCCAATATAATATGATAATATTTGGGAGGGGGGGGGGGCATTTGATGTTTTCCCAAAGTTGTCTATATCCATGGTATCTATATCCATGTACCTCTGCAGTCCTTTCTCATGGTAATAAGATCTTTGATGATGTCTGTAAGTGTTTGTGAATGAATGAGTAAGATTTTACACTACATCCTGTCTCAAACGCATGCACACGCCAATACACACGTACCACCAAAACCACATCCCAAAATTATTTTCCTGTTTATTTTAATATATATAAAATACAGCATTATCCTTCAATGGACTAGCATAATACAGAGATTGGGACATTTTGTACACCAGTAATACTGTTAGATAGCTGTGTTCCCTTATACATTAGACACTGTATATATGTATAATGATGAGAGTATGCACACATGTCGTACATTTTACTCTCAACCAAATTCTGCATTTGGCAGAAGCATTCATAAGAGGAAAATAAACATCCGGTTTTAATATAGGCAGTAACAGTCAAGAGATTATCATTATAATATTAATCATTTAAAAAAAACACAAACTGTGGACCCACTGAAGTTATGGGGCGCTCTTTTTTCAAACAGGCCAGGAAGGTTCTGTGGAATCTAGGGGGTATGGTAATGGTTCAGGAAGGAGAGGGTGCAAGGGCGGGGGGGTTTAGATGTTTTTGAGGAATATGATCATTAATAAAACGGTGAGGGTGAGGATGGATGGAGGCGGAGTTTTGAATCCGTCACTTGTGCCGCGGGGAACGCCTAACCCCGCCCCGCCATTGCCGGCCCCTCCCCCAACTCCGCCCGCCTTGCCAGCTCTCCGCGGACGAGCCGTTGTGCTCACGTGGGTGGAGAAGGTGGGCAGGGTGGAAGTGAAAGACGGGTGGTGTCTGTGGGATGGAGCAGGGTTGCCGTCGGGCCCCGGCGGTACATGGGTGGGGTTTGGGTTCAGGAGAGCGGATTTGGAGAGCGACCCTGAGGTCACGGCCTGCATGGGGGGCCGGCTGGTTTGGGCGTGGCGGGTATAGGGTATAGGGTACCCCACAGGGTGCAGGGTATAGGAGTCAAAGTTCCATAGCCCTGTTGAGGCTAGGTGACCAACCCCACAGACGGAATGGGTGTGACATGGGCACCCCAAAACTCGAGCAGAGGTCTGCTGCGTCCAATCCAGCAGGTCCTTTAGCCCGCCCTCGTCCTCGCACGCCCATGGGTTGTCGTAGAGAGTGAGAAGGCGGAGCCCGTCCAACTTGCCGAACACCCGCCCGTTCACCGCCGAAAAGCGGTTCCCGTGCAGGTAGAAGTGGGCCAAGAGCGCCATCCGGTCGAGCGACCCAGGGAGGATCTGCACCAGGTAGTTGTGCGACAGGTCCACCGTCTCCAGGTGGGCGGGCATGTTGGTCGGGGCGGTCCAGAACTTGTTGCGGCTGAGGTTGAGGGACAGCAGGCCCGTCAGGGTGTTGTTGATGAACACCACGCGCTCCAGCTGATTGGCCGACAGGTCGAGGGCGCGCAGGTTCCAGTGGTAGGCCGTGTCGTTCTTCTCCAGCTGTCGGATTCGGTTCCCGGAGGCGCGGACGTCCCACAGGGAGCGGGGCAGGCCGGCCGGCAGGCGGGACAGGCGGTTGTGGGACAGGTCCAGGGTGCGGAGGTGTGTAAAGTGGGCCAGGGCGCTGTCCAGGTCGAGCAGGCGGTTGTGGGACAGGTTCAGGGAGCGGATGTTGTGCTGGAGGCCGTCAGGCAGCAGGGAGAGGCCACGCCCCGAGCAGTCCACCGTCCTGTGGCCCCGCGTACAGGAGCATGTCGGGGGGCAGATATTGAGCCCCCCCCCTCCCCAAAAGCAGCAGGAGCAGCAGGGTGCAGGGCAGATAGGTGCTGGGGGGCATCTTTAGGGCTCTCCTGTGTGGAGGAGGGGGGGGGGGTGGAATAAGAAAAATTAATAAGTTTTTGGGACTCATTGGAATGGTGTACCAGCTACTCCGGGTGCATTTTCATGATTAAATTCAGATTTTTAGCATATTTCTTTTGAGCCGTTGAGCTTTTCTGGGTTTAGGAGGGAAAAACCGGTGAGATTAAGTTTGAAAAACAAACTGCTTTTGTGTGATTAATTTTCCTCCTGATGTTTACGGTTTTTTGATTTGTATATGACATCATGGACCGTTCCTGACCGTAAACATCTGGCTAGACATGCTGTTTCACAGATGATAGTAATGCTCTGGGCCGTTATTGTCGGCAGACATGCTGTTTCACAGATGAGAGTAATGCTCTGGGCCGTTATTGTCGGTAGACATGCTGTTTCACAGATGAGAGTAATGCTCTTGGCTGTTATTGTCGGCAGACATGCTGTTTCACAGATGATAGTAATGCTCTGGGCCGTTATTGCCGGTAGACATGCTGTTTCACAGATGATAGTAATGCTCTGGGCCGTTATTGTCGGCAGACATGCTGTTTCACAGATGATAGTAATGCTCTGGGCCGTTATTGTCGGCAGACATGCTGTTTCACAGATGATAGTAATGCTCTGGGCTGTTATTGTCGGCAGACATGCTGTTTCACAGATGACGGTAATGCTCTGGGCCGTTATTGCCGGTAGACATGCTGTTTCACAGATGAGAGTAATGCTCTGGGCCGTTATTGTCGGTAGACATGCTGTTTCACAGATGAGAGTAATGCTCTGGGCCGTTATTGTCGGTAGACATGCTGTTTCACAGATGAGAGTAATGCTCTGGGCTGTTATTGTCGGCAGACATGCTGTTTCACAGATGATAGTAATGCTCTGGGCCGTTATTGTCGGCAGACATGCTGTTTCACAGATGATAGTAATGCTCTGGGCCGTTATTGCCGGCAGACATGCTGTTTCACAGATGATAGTAATGCTCTGTGCCGTTATTGTCGGCAGACATGCTGTTTCACAGATGATAGTAATGCTCTGGGCTGTTATTGTCGGCAGACATGCTGTTTCACAGATGAGAGTAATGCTCTGGGCCGTTATTGTCGGTAGACATGCTGTTTCACAGATGATAGTAATACTCTGTGCCGTTATTGCCGGCAGACATGCTGTTTCACAGATGATAGTAATGCTCTGGGCCGTTATTGTCGGTAGACATGCTGTTTCACAGATGAGAGTAATGCTCTGGGCCGTTATTGTCGGTAGACATGCTGTTTCACAGATGATAGTAATGCTCTGGGCCGTTATTGTCGGCAGACATGCTGTTTCACAGATGATAGTAATGCTCTGGGCTGTTATTGCCGGCAGACATGCTGTTTCACAGATGATAGTAATGCTCTGGGCTGTTATTGTCGGCAGACATGCTGTTTCACAGATGATAGTAATGCTCTGGGCCGTTATTGTCGGTAGACATGCAATGCAAGTTCAGCGTGCATTATGGAAGCCTGACGGGCAGTGCTTGAAGTCGGAAAAAGTGTCAGTACTCATATGAGCCAGTACGGTCCGTTCTGGAACTTTCCATTTTTGAGCCAAGCTAACATGTTGAAAAGACAGGTTCTGTTGCACGACACTGTTGGATTTAAACTTAAACATAATCGTAAGATAATTTGCTAAGCACGATTTATAAAAATAACCGAGACCGAAAAAAGTTGCTTCCATTGGCACAGCTGTGATATATCAGCTAAATCTCAAACTTAAACTCTGCTTTACAATGACCCAGTCTCATGAATGTAGCCAATGACAGCCATTTTCCTCTAAATAAGGTTACATTTCAACATTTCTAATGTCCACGTCAAGGTGAAATAAGAAATAAGAAATTAGAAATAACTACTTAGTCATGGGTTGCGTAAACCACTATTTTAGAAGAAATATGATCGTAAGACAATTTTATAAATGAGGCCCTTGATCTGGAATTAATTACCTGCATGGGCTAATGGCATGGGTCCATCTGGAGGTTAATTACCTGCTGGTTATGTGGCAGGTAGCTACTACACATTTGAGGGCTGTGCACGAATCCCCAAAGTGGACTGTGTTCGCCCTTTAATAATACCATTAATAATTTAATAATTACACAACAATTGATAATCAATTTTAGGCATGTGTGCAAGAAATGTTGAAATGCAACCTTATTTAGAGGAAAATGGCTGTTCTTGGCCGCGTTCACAGTACGGGATCATTGTAAAGCTTGTTCACGTTCAAGTTGAAGTTCATTTGAGATTTGTGTATCACAGGTGGATAAGACGCAGACAACACCGCTTTACGTAAGCAACTTTTTTCGGTCTCAGTTATTTTTATAAATTGAGTGTAAGCACAACTTGGGAAATTACTTGAGATTACGCTTAAGCTTTTTACGCTTAAGTTTAAGTCCAAGAACATTTATATAAGGAGGGCCCCAGCTTTCCAGGTCCTACCTTATCTACAAGCTGAAAGGCAAACAAGGTCTGAGATCTGCAGCTGTAAAGTGTATGCTTCTGATATGACATAATGCTGTGTCTAATTGTGCCTCTCTCCATTTGGCCAGCTGCCCAGCTGGACTGTAGCCCGGCCGAAGGCAGCCGTTAGCCCATGCTATCTGTGTGTGAGGATACGTCCAGGCCCCAACCTGTCGTATATCAGACACAACATGGCTGATTAATAATTCTGAGACTTATTTCTTAAAACCAAGTTTTCAGCTCTTTCTTTTTTCTGAATTTTTAATCACCGATTATATTTGTAGATCCACCTCTTTGCCACAATGGCTTCCTGTCAGTCAGAAAATTTTCACTATTCTTTTATTATTCCGTTCGGGAACAGTGAATTGTGAAGTATTTCCTTAGTTTTCTCTTGAAAATACCTGTGTTGTCCCTGCAGAGTGATCTGTACTAGTGAGCAGGATAGGTTTGGGATCTGGAGGTGAAAAGGTGTGTTGTGCCTGCTGGCTGATAGAGGATAGGTTTGGGATATGGAGGTGAAAAGGTGTGTTGTGCCATGCTGGCTGATAGAGGAGAGGTTTGGGATCTGGAGGTGAAAAGGTGTGTTGTGCCTGCTGGCTGATAGAGGATAGGTTTGGGATCTGGAGGTGAAAAGGTGTGTTGTGCCTGCTGGCTGATAGAGGATAGGTTTGGGATATGGAGGTGAAAAGGTAAAGGTGTGTTGTGCCATGCTGGCTGATAGAGGATAGGTTTGGGATCTGGAGGTGAAAAGGTAAAGGTGTGTTGTGCCTGCTGGCTGATAGAGGAGAGGTTTGGGATATGGAGGTGAAAAGGTAAAGGTGTGCTCCTCAGTGGTGGAATGAACTTCCCATTCCCCTACGTTCTACTCCTACCCTGCCTGCATTCCGTCGAGGCCTGAAGACACACCTCTTCAGACTCCACCTTGACTGATATCCTCACCTAGGAATATCAGTTCCCTGTTCCCTGTGTTTTCCTGTCTGTTTATTATAGTATATAATAGTATTTGGAATGGTTTATAATAGCATAGTTTATAATAGTATTTGGAATGTTCTATAATAGTATAGTTTATAATAGTATTTGGAATGAAAGTGTGGTGTTGCTGATTTGCCCACAGCTTACTGTGAACTGCATTCAACGTTCATCGCTAGGGATAGCTGCTACATTATGCAAAGGATGTGCTTTGCCTTGTCTGTTCTGTAATGATGATGATGTCTCTGTACGCACTTACTGTACGTCGCTTTGGATAAAAGCGTCTGCTAAATAAATGTAATGTAATGTAATGTAATGTGTGTTGTGCCATGCTGGCTGATAGAGGATAGGTTTGGGATCTGGAGGTGAAAAGGTAAAGGTGTGTTGTGCCTGCTGGCTGATAGAGGAGAGGTTTGGGATATGGAGGTGAAAAGGTAAAGGTGTGTTGTGCCATGCTGGCTGATAGAGGATAGGTTTGGGATCTGGAGGTGAAAAGGTAAAGGTGTGTTGTGCCTGCTGGCTGATAGAGGAGAGGTTTGGGATATGGAGGTTGCGGGTTCAGTTCCACTGTTGTGTCGTTAAGGTGTTAAATCATTTATTTATTTCTTTAAAAATCCAGCTGCGTAAATGCGTAATATAAGAATAAATAATGATGAGATTAATTCAGGCCATATTGCTGTCATAACTTACTGTCATGCATTTTTAATATCTCATAATGTGCTGAATGCAGGTTACCCTTGAAAGGAGCACTATCTTGGGAAATTAATATTTGTAATAACATGAGGGTTAAATTTGTTTCTTTGTAATTACTTCTTATCAATTAAGTACTATGAACTTTTTAAATTATCACCCCTCATCAAGTCGGTATCAATCAAACAAACGTTGTGGGGGGTGGGGGTGTGCGTGTTTATCAAATCTCGGCCGCCCCACAAAAAATAATCTCGATTTCACTGCTAGGGTCGTCAGCAGATCCGGAATCTCCAAAATGGATTATGGGTGCCAGACACTGTGCACTCCTGGTGTTACAGCGTTCTAACTGCACGCCTGCACGCTCCGCAGCCTGACATGACCCCAGCAACGCACACTGTCACCACGCCTGTACGCTCCGCAGCCTGACATGACCCCAGCAACGCACACTGTCACCACGCCTGTACGCTCCGCAGCCTGACATGACCCCAGCAACGCACACTGTCACCACGCCTGTACGCTCCGCAGCCTGACATGACCCCAGCAACGCACACTGTCACCA
>CM056381.1:13826872-13861759 GCA_029718625.1 Synaphobranchus kaupii | reverse complement strand
AGCCAATTTCAGCCAATTCCATTGAAACTCACGGGAAAAAAATACGATTTTACCCCGAATCTGAACGCGGTCCCAAGAGGCAGCTGTTGCGGGTAGCGGGCGCTCCACAATCAGCACAGCTCTGGCGCGCGCTCATCCGGAGGCTCGATTCAAAGGGTGCTTAATGGATTTACTTGCTTCATTGGAAGCTGCACCCAAAGGCCTGCTCATATGAGCTACGCATGTGCGTTTATGTTCAGATGGAGCAATATGCTTTATTCACTGTAAAACTGGCGATAGATTACGCGGCATATGGCGTGCCGGCCTGTAGCTCCGTGTTCTAACAGAGCATGTCTCTGGCATCTGGGGCAGACGTATTCCGTGTTATTTGTATGGACAAGTTCAATTAACAGTCATGCTGTCACATTTGGGCTCCAGTCCAAAGCAGGAATTGGTCATCGAGAATGTATTAACTGTGAAACAAGAAGACACTGTCATGTAATCCAGGGGGAAGCTAAGGTATGCCATCGGCGCAAATCCAGCCCACAATTAAAATATAAATAATAAATATAAATAATTAAATACATTTTTTTTAACTCCCCATCGAAAAAATAATGAAAACGTTCTTGCTTAACCAAAACTTATGAGTGATGATGGCAAAAAAAAGAGAAAGTTATTGCTGTTGCCGTGTTTCGTTTCCTTTCTGAGCACTGCAGCAGGTGATGAATTGAGGGCATCGGAGCAGGTGAGTTAGTGGACTACAATCAATATCAGTATAAAAATATTTAAATTAGAAAATGAAAAAGCAGCATTCCACGTGCTTGCAAGAAGCTTTTTAAAAGTCTGGTTATTACGAGGTGTCACATTAATTTTGGAGTCAATTATACAACATGAAATTTATCCATTGACCATATTGTTCACACACGTCCTCCCTGTCGGCAAATAAATGCTTTAAAAGTCTGGAAGATAAGAAAGAGCCTACCAGGGGCAAAAGCCACCAGAGATATAGAAAAAGCGAATCCAATAATTATGGTATTTCACAAGAAGGCAACGATTAAATTTCAGACCTAGACATGAATGGAACAATTGAACTGATTTATTTAGTTATATGAGCTTATGGTTCTTTGCTGTCATTTGTTTTATGTAACTGCATCCTGATTTATAATTATAATATTTATTTATCGTATTATTTTTTCTAAATTCTTCTAAATTTAACATTCAAGTTGTCAGTCGAGTCCACACTTCTTGTAATTGTTGTCTCGCTTGGGACTACACTTTCTCCTTCTAGGGAATTACTTTGACCCCTGACCATTGCACTTGTGTTTGCATTGCAAGTCACTCTGAAAAGGGAGCATCTATTGTTGCCAGTAAAGTACAGTAAACGTTCCAGGACCATTTTACTGAGTTTCTGAAGAAGAACAGTAAAATGGTCCTGGAATGTCCTTGTCCTTTCACATTTGAAATATTGGCCTTAAAATAAGGTGTTGAGATGCTGACGCCTGGCACTGTGTTCATTTAATAATTGTACAGATTATTTTGGGGTTTTTCGCTACTAATTTACTCTTGATTGATGGGGCTCAATGGGGATTTAACCAATGCAATTTTGACATGTTTGGAATATATTCATATAATTAAAGGTCAACATTGTTTGAAGACTAAACACGGTATTACTTTCTTCTCAAAAGTGTAAGGTTCCCATTTAGTCCATGCTAGTCTTTCATTTGAATGTGTATATCTGTGCTGTGTGCTCATGTGTCTATCTATCTGTGTATATGTATGTCTGTCTGTCTGCGTATATGAATGAATGAAGGAATTAATTAATTAATTAATACATTGATTTTCTTATGGCTAAATGATACTGGAACACATATGCTCCGCAATTAAATTATACCACATGGTGGCGATGTTGCATCATTTGAATCGAGTTCACTTTTTTTGTTCTTTTCGTTTTGTTCCTCTGAGACCACGTTTTTTGATAATAACAACCTTATTATTATTATTATTATTATTAGTAATAATTATAATAAGAATAATCATATTAATTATTATTATTATTATTATTATTATTATTATTATTATTATTATATTGCTGTTGTTGTCTTAAGTTTCATTTTACTTTATTATTATTATTATTATTGTTGTTCTTTTTATTATTGTTGTTGTTAATAATAATAATAATAATAAAAATGAAGTAAAATTTAATTTAAGATTTATATAGTCTCACTGGATTATTTGCTGTTTTTATGTTTATTCCTAGGTTACAAAGGCGATCAATAGTTAATAATTACATTTGAATCAGGGCACGCTAGCTTAATTAACATAGCGTGCACCATACTATCGATTCAGACCGGTCAAACTAAGTTATTGATTGCTTCTGATGTTGCCTCTGTTATTATTTAATGTTGCTGTGTCAGCAAGCAGACCCCCCAAGAAAAATGCTGTCTGACCGTCTGACTGGCTGGCCTCGACCATCAATATCGACTGTGCAACGCAAGCCAGCACCGCAGCTGGAGTTGCGCCAAACAGACATCTACAATTGTACATTCTACAATTCACACGCTCAGCAATATGTATCGTATAGCGTACGGAGGAACTCCATGAACTATTTTCCCAGCAAAAGGCACTTCTTTCTGGTTGCCTCGTGGATGGCGAATCACAAACGTCTCGAATGCCGTTTCAAGCTCATGTTGAGGTTGCCGTGATGCCGTCACGAGACCGCTTTTATGCTGCTTGTCTACTAACACAAATTTGAGGAAGAGAAACGGGTGACACAACAGAATCTTCGCCACGAAAGCCGACATCGCAGCTCATATCGTAGGGAGAGGTCCTTGCGGAGATACAATGCAAAATAGCCTACGTTTCGACGTTGGTCAACGTGAGCGATTTGATCAATTATGCTTTAAATTATTTCATCTATGTCCCTCAAGTTCCTCAAAACAAATCGAATTATTATAATTCTGCTCAAAACAATGGGACTATGTGTGCCTTCATGCGGTGCAGTGACATACTGTATTGGTTTATCAGGTGACTCCATGCAGGCCTACATTACACATTATGCAATGATGCAATGTGGGACAGTTATGCTGGAAATGTACACAACCAGAATTTAATGAGCAAATATGCCTTTTGAAAATGAATAAACAATGTATCTCAGCTATGCATTCAACTGATCTGTGAGGTCATCTGTCTAAATTGTGGCTAAGGTCGGTATGCTTTCCATAATGTGGTGTAGCAGAGGTCATGGCCCCAGGCTCTGCGGTGATCAAAGAACTGGCCCAACGTGTTTTAGTCTGGGCGAACTCACTGAACCCACCTCGCTGCCCAATGAGGTCCACCACAGAGGAGAAGGAAAACGTGTAAATCAATACAATCAGCATAGAGCTGACAGCTGTCTTTTGAAAATATTATTTCCCTAAAAATACACCCCTCGGCTGAAATTGAAAACAAAGTGGGAGTGGCAAAATGATTCTTCTTTGTTAATACAACAGAAAGCATATTTTTATCTCTGGCTGAGAATTTGCAGCATGATACAAGGTTATGGTTGCATTGGTCATAATAGTAACACGTGTTTTTTCTCCACCGTTGTTTGTTCTTATGGTAGCAATATTTAACATTAAACATGCAGACACACTCATTCACATATTATGTGTGCTTGCGTGAATGCGTGTGTGTGTGTGTGTGTGTGTGTGTGTTTACATGTGAGTGCATTGTTTAAAACTAAAAAGAAATTGATACCGGTAATATTCCGTCTATCTATTAGTTCCTTTGGGTTAGAATCAGATCAAAATAGCATAGATTGGTCAACCAAGAGTCTAATAAATCTCTCCTACTGAACTGCAGGAAAAAAAAAAAAATTTTAAATCTCAAAATAGGCCATGTTACATATTCGAAAAGTCTTTATATGCTAATGTATTATACATTTGTCCATGGAGACAATTACTCATTTGCTTTGTAGATATACGTGTATATTATTGCTGTTCAATTGTCTTTACACACATCACATTACACACATTTTAATTATTTGAGACTGCAGTTAAACAAACACACACACACACACACACACACACACACGCACACATGCATGCACATTATAAAATATTCATCATGGAGGACAATGGTTGAACCTTAGCCCAATATGGGAATGTATTTTATGAACCTCACCTTGTGGCCCCCATTTTAATTGCTGAAGACAACCACTTCTGTACTGTTTGGGTTTTTATTCAAAGGCCCTCGGTCCCTCCCACTTGTATTTACCACACATGGAATATTTTCTTATAAGCATTTATCTTTTGTTCCCACAAATGCTGTTGTCTTTTGCCCATTAGCAGTTCTCATGGAAAGATTGGTGGAGTTCCACCCTTTCCCAGAGACCCTGCTTTCCTTTCAAATGGGGTACAACAAGCAGGGTCTCTTTCAGATGCTTGGCAATGGCCTCATCTGACAGTGATGTAATGCTCAAAGTCAAAGGCGATTGGCTGCCGGATGAATGGGCTACACTCAGCCCACTGTGTGCAGGAGGGAGGGGGGGGTGGGGGGGCGAAGTCGGCTTAGAGCTCAATCAGATCCGAACCCTGGCTGTCTTCATGAGGGCTCATAAAGGCGGGCATTCATGCTGCCTGACAAATTGTCACTGAAGCATAAGAGGAGATGGGGAGTGCAGGCAGGGTTCCTGCCAAACCCCCCCCCCCCCCACCCCCTCTCCCCCAAGCCCCCGCCCCCCGGCGCCTCGGTCCCGTCCCTCAAACTGCCCCCATCATATGGGAAGCAGGTCGGAGGAGATTTCGGAAACACTAGCACAATTAACCAGGCTTTTCACAGAGCGCTCCGTGCCAGGCTTGGCTTGGAAAATCCGAGCCGCACCACTTTTTATATGTGCGAGTTGCAGGAGGTCGAGTGTAGGGGGGGGGTGGTCAGAGGGTGTTCATGAATGATGCATGCTATGAATAGCACATTACAAATGTTTCCCAGGACAATTTCAGTTTTCACATGCGGTGTGAATTTTGCATTGGATAAGCATTAGCTTCTTGCTAGTGGGGTAGGCTAAGCAGGAATACCAAGCTCAATGTTACCCCTCAGTGAGCACATTTTCCCTGTGGCCAGAAAACTGGAGAAGTGAACATACCAATTTGAAAATATTCAAAACAGTTAATTTCTAATTCATATATTTACATTTATATTTTATTAGATGGAGTTCACCACAGCCTCTGCCTTTGTGAGTTCTAAGATCTTACCAAGTTGTTAAAAAATATATTCTTATTTGCCTGATTAATTTCCTCAAATAAAGTCCAAACCACAGAAAAAAAATTCTCACCAAAGAAGCAAAGTGTCACCATCTTGTGTCAGCTGTTTCCTTGCGTAACTTCCTCCCCCATCTCTTTCCACTGTGCGTTTCAGCAAATGATCCTACGCCAAGGTCAAGAACCTCAGGCAAACGGGTTTGATCAGATCCAGATATTTCAAGCCAAAGATTACGCTCAAATTATTTCCACGCATATTATAGCCATAAAGCCATTAAAACATATGTAGAACAAAGGGACGTGGATTCATACTGAAGTGTAAGCCGTGTGCAATTGAAGAGAAACAAACCACATTAAGAGGCACTTGTTCTTCCTTAAAAAATATTTCCAAGCAAATGGCATAAATTATTAAAGCAAATACATGTTGAGCAACAGTCTGAACTTATTTTAGCCTGGACAGAAAGTGGTTGCCTTTCATTGTAAAACATATCGTAAACGATAAAAGGACGGTGGTATTTTTGTCCCGAGACAAACCTTTCCGCTGCTTAGCGGGACAACTTAACATGTTTTTCCCACCGTTCCAAAAATGTCCGATTTCCAGATTTTTCCAAAAAAACAAACAGCCGAGCAGCTAACGGAGCAGCTGCGATAACTACAGAGCCCCTGCTCTCCTCCTCCTGTTCTCCCCCCTTCCCCCTTTCCTCATCACCCCATCACCCCCCCTCCCCTCTCCCTCCCCTTCCCTCCCTCCCTCCCCGAATGAAAAGTTTGTTCTGTGAAGCACAAAGAGAGGCCCTGATGAAGGGGCCATTCTTAACACGGGGTCCCTGGGAATATCAAAGCCCTAAGCGGGGCCCGACCGGGGTGAAACTCAGGAGCCGCCCATTCAGCGGGGGCCCGTTAGCGGGCTTTAGGAGCTCTTCCCTAATGAGGATTATCTGCGCAGGAGAGAGGGGTTACTCCCAGTCATCCGCGGGACTCACCTCTCAGGCCCTCGCTCGGATTTGGACGCGGGCCAGGTCCGGCGACGGGGGGAAATGTGGGTCGAGCGTTGCTCCGCAGAGACCCAGTGCACGAAAAAGGCCACGCCCTCTCAACGCTAAAATGTACTCCCGCTTCAATTCCGTCCGAATATTAGTCTTCCGTTGCATTTGATATGTTTTCCATAAACTCCATAAACTGTGTTTAACCGAGGTATACAAAATTATTTTTATTGTCGACTTATCATGTCCTGTTTGAGCAGGCACAAACCATTTCGCTATCTGGTACGAATAAGGAATTCGATCTCGTCGCTTAACATAAGCATGTTTAATATGTATATTCGCTCCACAAGCATCCATCTTGTTTCCAGAGGTTGAAGCTTAAGAATTTTCATTTATTGCCAGAGATCAAACCTTGTATATTCACAATACTTTGTAAAGAGTGAACTTAGTCTGTCTTGAAGTATGCATGAGATAATGAAACTATGATAATCATGAATAAAAGGCAAGAAACAAAGATAGTTTAAGAAGATAACCTGTGGTATTGCTGCTACTGTGTTATAATGTATTGGTACTGACACTGTCCTGCTTCAAGCATCCTTTGAGATTGGTGCATATCAAATACCTAATAAAATGTGGGTGCATAAAATTACATGACATATTAAACTTACAGAAATGACATAACGCTGTCGCTGGTAGCTGCAAATCCCGACTATGTTGGTTTATAATTATACAAGTGAGTATATGCAAGCGATTAATATCCCAGGCTTAGTGTTGGCTTCCATTGTCTGTATGCCCATTTCATAATATCTGGTGACCACTACACATTTCTTGAATCTTTCTGTGTTACTAACTGACACACAAATACTATGGCATATGGACCACTCATGCCGATTAGCTCTTCAGATTAATACATACCTAGGGTCAGAGGTCGCCAGAAAGAGCATCTGCTGTTACATACCAGGCCCATCTGAGCCTGTGAGCTTACAGGAACAAAGTAGTATCTTGCACAAAACCATAATTGAGGCTATATGCCCTGTTATGGTATATTGCGTCCTTTTCGGACGAATATCAAATAAAAAAAGTGCTGCAATATCGGTATGTGACATGATTCACTGTCCTTTTAGAGGTAGTCACAGACTAGTTTTTCACCTCTGACATAAAAAATGGTCAAAATATGTTGACAATATTGTTATTGTTATTACGTAAAAAATTATTATATACAAAAACAAGGTTTTAATCAAAATTGCTTTCAATGAAAGAAAGGTCCATGCATGGCGATCATGTGATTTCTCATCTCAGAGAAGAATCAACACCGGTAAGCTATTTATCACTATGAAGGTATATTCTCTAATACACTGAATGTACTTATTCAGGGATTATAAATACCTGCTGGGCTGTGATTTTATTTGGACTTGTGAGTCTATAAGCTGTGCTTTGATTCCACCCTTATTTCCTCCTCTAGTCATGTGAAAGAGTTTGCTTGTAGGTGGCTTATGGACTTAGGAACACCAGAGGCGCAGGGGACAGAACAGCCAGAGTATGGATATATGCCCTGTGAGGAGGCTGGGTAGCGAGGTGAAATCAAAATGGTGGAGGGAGTGGTGCAGCCTGCTATACACATGGCAATTGAGATTTAAAAAACCCTTCATGAAAAGAATCTTTTTTTATGGCCAAACAGTTATTCCCACCCTATTATCATTATAGATTGCTGGATATGTATAAGGCATAAGTAATGTGTAAAACATTGACAATAAAAAATCACAATCAATGGCTAAAGCTTCTTGCACTCAATGTAGCGTGCCAAGTATTTTGAGACCGATACGGCCATAGTCCGGTGGTGATCCGAGAACATATTGGGAAATGTTCAACCCCTAAATACATTAGTAAATACACAAATAAATTGCCGATAGAACAAAGGCAGCCCTTATGACGTGGAGTGAGCTGACAGAGAAATGATCGAACAAGAGGAGAGCTAAGCCACTTGAGCACACCGCACTTCAACGACGCGTTGGCTCCTAAATGTCAATTTAACACGGGCATGCTAAATTTTTTACCTGGAGCACCGCGGCATTCAATCAGTGTGTGCTATTCTTCCAGGTCTGTTTTTAGAAGCCTTTAATTCAGTTATCCATTTAGTGAGTTAGAGAAGTAATAGGGTTAAATGGCCTGTTCGTGTAGCGGACGGCCACACAAAGGAGTCTTTCTGAGGTAACTGTGGGAGAGAGACGTGTATATCGTCGCGAGGCGACGAGGGGGTCAGACGAGGACAAGGGGACCTGCTGAGAGATTAACCGCCATCGAAAACAGCAGATCTTTGATCTACTGAACTCCACATGAGCAAATGCTATAATAAAAATAACAAAAAATAAACAAACAAATAGTAACACTAATAATGTTGTTCATTCTAACTATAATCACCTGCACCAAGTAATAAATCTGAGGGAACAACCACTGCATTTTATCATAAAATATGAAATGCTAACATTTTCGCATTATAAAATGATTATGGAATTCATACTCCAAAAGGTCTGATATTTTGGTTTCTTTATTAAAATAATATGGAAGTACAAAATACAGGTACAAGAAACTTGACCCAGAGAGCTGGTGGCCCTGTCTAGAGAATTACACCTGGGATATAAATAAGGTTAATTCCAAACCAGATTAATTTTGGGTCTCGCCATTGAGTGCTTGCTACAGACAACTGTAAGGGGTTACTGTTGGTCATTCACCAACACCACTGCAACCCCGTAGAGTCCAAGAGGCACAGCCAAGATGAATGGGACAAGAACACAATGCACAGCTGTTACCCATAATCCCCCAGTCGCCATAGCCACAGCACTTTTGTCCATGAGGTAATTTCGTAGGCATTGACGTCTTCTTGTTTGACAGGCAGATACAAATTAAAAAAACGCATTTTAATGTACAAATAAATACAAGTAAAATTGGCTTGCAGCGCTTGGTGAATCATTACCATCCCTGGGCGTTTCATACATCATCAGCCATACCCCTGCAAACAAAGGTATGTTAAGGTGTCCATTTATTCCATTTAGGAGACACAATTCATGATTTGAGTTGTACATATTAAGTTCTTAAGTCTGGCTAATGGCGGCACACTCACACCTGACCCTGTCTAGCAGTTCCACTTCTAAAGGCATTTTGTCTGTGAGTAGGACTAGAAGAGGAAACATGGGGGTATCACTGGTAAACAATGAGTCATTACCAAGTAATGAATATACCGTGAAGAAAGTTAATGAGCGATACACTCCGAACGCATCAATTTTCTACAGAGATATTGGCAAATATATTGTCTGGTGCATTGCACATAATGACTCATTTTACGCAATTCAAAAGTACAACTTTTCTGACCTAAAAAAAAAGACCAAATTGCAAATGTAGACATCGGATCTAATCTCAACATATTCACCCTCATGCCACTACATTTTGAGCCGGGGGAAATCACACTTGTGTTCATTTCCATTCCTGCATGCGAGCAAAAGAAGATGTCCTCACAAGACAAGCAATGGAAGACATTTCAGTGGACATTTGAGAGACAACCTTAATATTTGGACGGCAGGTATGCTATCCGCCAAGTTACGGCTTGGCGGGGCATGCCCCATACATATAAACCACTTTTCATGGTTTCCTACAGAAATGACCACAATGACCACAGACTCCCGCCAGCCCATAAAAACATTAACTTCTGTACCCTCTGTAAACATGTTAGTTATATACTCTTACAGTAATGATATGCTTTGATGAACTAGCATGATGATGTAAATCGACATGAGGCCTTTACACATCGCATTACACAACCAGCATTGGCCCCAAGAAGCAGCCTGATGAAAGTTGGGAGGAGCGGGTTTCCAAACTTAGTCCTGGAGACCCAACTGTGTACGCTGGTTCTTGTTAATTGACCTCTCGATCAATTAAGGCTGTTGAAAACGCTCGGTTTACGTTTTCACAGTTTTAGTAATTTCACTTATTCCAGCACAATACAGATTCGGCTCATTTGCTTTTGTCGTTCAACTCTTTCAACGGTTCCTTCAGTGACGGCCGGGGTGTCCACACTGTCAGCAATTAAGACCCCAGTGATTTCATCCGTCAGACCAGGCAAGAACAATAACCAGCCGTACCCAGTGGGCCCTCGGGATCGAGGCCGATTACCCCCGCCGTACAGTAATCCCCACTCGTCCCCCGCTCGCCATTCCGATGTTCCTCCCGCCTTAAAATGAACAAATTAAAAGGCGTATCCCGAGGGTTCCAGTTTCCACCGGGGTCCCGCGCGGTTGCTTAGGCCTGACAGTAATCCACAGATTAAATTCTGCTGGATAAATGCGGTCAGTGGCAATAAGGAAACGGTCTGCAGACTGGCGACTGACACAGGGGGGTCGGCTGCCTGTAATGAGGCCCACTAATTAATGCAGACGTGACCCGCTGGAGTCCTTCACCTTGACCTCTCCGTTAAGTTTTAAGCGGGCACTCCGGACGCCACTATAAAAGGGCTTGAATATGCACAATGGCATTAGTAACATTAGTGTGCATAACATGATATGGATCTAGTTGAAAAATACAACTCGCAGAAAATGTGCATTTATAAGAATACAGACACAAATGACACAAATTAATACCTTCAGAGCTTGGCTTACTGCCTCAATTCAAATAAACATGAGCAAATTTAACACTATTCTGCAGGTGTTTTCAGTTGCAACTTTGAAATGAATGCATTTTATTTTGTATGACACAATAAGACACCGTTGCCAGGGAGCAACAGGCATTTGCAGTATTGAGTATTCCCATCCGTGTCCTGAATTGCATGAGAGTGCACTGGGTTCAGTATCTCCCTCTGCATGCATAGCAATGAGGAAGGAAGTTCCAGATAACAGCACAGACAACAGCTCTGCTTAACTAACAAGCATTCAGTCGCAGCTTTCTGCAGGGACACTTGGCGTAGACTCAGACTAACGGTTATAAATTCTAACAGTTTTGTGAGCGACAGATTTTTATCCGGCGCTCTGAATTCAGCAGTCACCGAAGTAAAAGGGAACGGTGTCACAATGCTTGCATAAAACTTGTTACTAAATAAGGATAATGCGCAATGAGGTTAGGTTGACCAAAGACCTTAGCCTACTTTCAGCCGGTAAAAGATTGGTTCAATATGATATTATGCCAGACTGAGTTTCCAAGACAAGAGGGCCTCAGAGCCCAGGCTCGGCGCTTGATTAATCACCCTGTTCCATTATCAAATCACCCCACCAGCGTCGGGAGAGTGAAAGCACAAGGCTTATTCATAGCCATTATTGGACTAGAGGCACAAGGGGACATCCGTCACTGCCCACTGCAGGGGTCTCTCTCTAACCATCTCTTAAGAGATTAACACATTGCTGTGAAGACCTGCCTGAAATCAGGAAAACACCAGGAGGGAGGTTAAAAAAATTTTTTTTTTTTTAAATATAGAAAATAAAATGGCAGACGGCGGTACAAACGCGACCCGTTTCGTTTTCCATAGTGCAGCAGTACGGTGGTGTCTTTTGGAGAAATTCCGTGCTCCTGACGGGCAGCTCTGTGATTAATGCTAATTACAATGTCTCGGGGAGCAATTATTGGAACCCGAATTCCCCCCGGGTTGCCCGGGCGCCCTTTCTCTCGCCGTCAGGGGTTCGCTTGACTCCCGAAAATCCCGTTCACAGCTGCCATCCTTCTTAGTCCCCAGTCCGTCTTAGCGCCTGAATGCTAATGACATTGTGGGGGTTGGGGGATGGGGAGGGTGGGGATTGATGAGTCGAGAGATTTCCTCCCAAATGCGGGGGAGCAGCTTGTCCTGAAGTGGCTGTCTGTGGCCGGACAGAGGGGGCCGCGCCACAGACGAAGGGAACCCGGGGGGGGGGGGGGGGGGGGCTGACTCCTCACCCCGCCACCTGCAGAGAGGCGACTTGGCAACCAGAAGAGTTCACTTACCTTTTTTTTTTTTTTTCCCTCCAAAACGAGGTCACGCGCTAACCTCTCCCACAGCTCCGCTACGGAGCAAGCAGGTGGAGAGCAAATAAAACAGAAACAGACGCACTACGGCTGAAAATATCCAGCTGAGCCCCAACAGAAGGGCCTTTGAAAGAAGAAATTACAGATCTTAAGCCAAATAACTGCCGGTTTCTTAAGACGTTACTGTATCAAGTTTAGCTAGTTCCTTTCACACGGAGAGCAGCGACATAAGGTTTCTCTAGGATTCAATAAGCCTCTCTTGTTTACACCAAGTGACCAAATTTTCACATTGAAAACTAAAGTACAGTGCCACAGTCACTGTTACTCACAGATAGTCTTTCACCTCCCAATAAAGAACTTCAGTTCAGCACAAAGACGTTGAGCTGGGGCTATCAAGTGGAGTTTCCTGCTTAAGTAGTGTTGTGACACACAGTGTATTGTATCACTGATGACCTTGGATGGTAAGCCTGCAGGGCAGTGCATAATTGGATGTAGCTTCTCCCGGAGAGGTAGGGTGTCCCATTTGATTGCGTAAGAGTGACGCCAAAGGTGGATTAGGCCCGTGCACCAACTGCACATAAAGCTTGATCCAGTGATGCGACAACTGGCCAGTTTGGCTGGTGACTGCAGAGTGAAAGGAAGCGGGGGTTGTTTTGGGGGGGGGGGGGGGGGCAGAGCGTTCGTCTACCTGCACTATCCCAAACCGACAAAGTGACCTGACAGAAATGAGAAGGGCCTACGAATCTGACTGCATTCTAAATCAAGAGATACATTGGAAAAAGAGATAAAAATGTGTTCAAAAAGGCTTCAATGATAAACAATGTGGGACAAACCGTACCTCAAAGACTGAAACTGTTCATGACTGCCACTGAAGTTGAAAACATGGAAAGTAGATAATTTGGGCTACGACAGCAAAATACCACCATTCCTGGGTCTACATTTTTAACGTTTATTTTCAGTTTTCCTTCATTAAAAAGTTTAAACAAAATACATAATTGTAGGCAGTGTTCTTCATTATTTTTTATTGCAAAGAAAACAAAAAAAAATTCCTAAAACCAAGATTGACGTCATATTTCGTACAAATTACTGAAAACGGATAATTGCACTGGTTCCCTTTTACATTTAGACTATTTTAAAAAGATGCGCACAGTTCCCATCTGCAAGTTAGAAAAAAACAGCATTGAAATTTTTACAAAATCATTCTCCGTAAAGTGCTCAGATTTGAGAAAGTGCACTGATTTTTGTTGATTTTTGTTGATTAGTACAATCAATTCCCCCCGTCTGACATCCATTATATGTACCATTATAAGGTACAATTGAAATAGGATTTGTGGTCCAAGAACAGTGCAGAACAGACCTGTGCCAGTTTGCAAAGTCCTCTGCAAACAACAGAGTTATTGTAACTTACCATAAAATGATTAAAGTACTTCTGAAATGTCTCACTTTGGGGTGTTTTGAAACTTTGTGCAAGTCCATACAAGCTCTTTGGCTGAAGGTCTTCAATGTTGAAGTCTTTGGTCATTATATATTCAAGCTTCCAGGTTGGTTTCTTTTCCAAGTTTGCTTCAGTGAGATTCATGTAGTACTGCCAAATATCCTGTAGAGAAGAGACATATCTCAGTGAATACATCATCGAATGTAACCTAATGCACGGTGGGTCTTGATTTACTAAGACCTTTAGCGTGTGCAAAACCTTTTAGCTCACGAAAAAATCAATAACATGACAAATGATTGGTCACGGTATTTGTTTTGCACCAATCATTGGTTGTGTTATTAGTGTGCGGTACTGGACAGTAAATGTGAGGTGGGGCATCTACTTTGACATTGCGCTCAAAACTTCAAAGCACTGTTTGTCCATTGCTTACACAACATTGTTTTCCTTGATTACAGCCATTGCTGATCAATGCTCTGTACAAAAAAAACTAAAAAAACAACAACCTTTTCTGAAATGTGTAACAACAAAGTTATCGGCAACTGAACTGAGCCTACAATAATGCACACAGACGATGAAAATCAGGTTCACTTTGCGCCATCTCTCCCTTCTGAGAAAATCTCTCCTCCCTCATACAAATGTGTCCTTCTGGAAAAACCTTTTGCAGAAATTGAGATCCACACTAGAGTGTCTGCTACCGTGTAAAAGTATCCTGTGCTGTGTCTAAAGTTCTTATTCTAGTGTAACGGGTGAGGTTAAGAGGTTGTGCACAGATGAAACTGTGCTGTGCCATTTAACAATGATACTATTAGTTAAGTCAAATTAACATGTGGCATGTGTTTCAGTTAAAATAACAACGCAAGAAAAAGTGGGGTTAAAAATATATGCCACTCTGAGAGAATTGTTCTCTAAGGAGCATTGCTCTCTGACCTGCTGGCTAATCTATAGCCTACTATGGGTGGTTATACTCATCCAATTTACAAGGAGAGAGGTTTAAATGCCCCTCTGCCGTATAATGACATCACATTAAAATCTCTTCCTACTTACCAGCAGACTGTAATCCTGAGGGTTATAGTAGTACATCCGGAGGCCTGGGTTGTTTGAGTAATGCTCATTGGCGTGTCTGAATGGAGTAACAGCCGGCGTGACAAACAGTGAAGTAACAGGTTGGCCTTCAAAAAAAACATATATTTTTTGTTAAATGGGTATTTAAGGACTAAAGACAGTATTTAAAAAAGGTACTCCTCAGACACTACACAGCTCTTTTCACTACAATGTCATAATAACACTCGCAGTGCTAGCAGTGACTGGAGGCAAAGTTATTACAGTCATTGTAAGAACTGCCACCCACAGCCAGGCAGAGGGGCACTCTAGGTGGAAGTGATGTTTGGATGAGCGACCAGCTTTAGGCAAAGCTGGACAAAGGTTGACACCTGCGTCAACAAGGCGAACGGCCAGAAAAAATGGCCCGGCGAGAAACTCAATCCTTGCGCATCTGGCACAGCGGAAAATTTGAATGGGTCAACGAGGGACGAATCTTCAATAGTTAAATCAAAGAAAACCCTGGGAATGCCTTCTCTCGCTGTTGTAATGCTCGACATGAGATCAGAGCCCATCATAAAATGTGCTTTAAGCAATATTACATGCGTTATGAATATGTTCAAATACATTGTTCTTTGAGAGTTTTAAGATCATACTGGAATGCGTTTATATGACCAGGGTACCATTGAGATCCTGTGAGTGGGCACAGCAGGCTGTGGTAACTTTGGGGACAAAGGAATCATTTCGACGCACATTTCCATTAAAACACCTGCTGAGGTTAGAAGCTGTAACGCTGAACCGTGGCTGCTGAAGAATATGGAAGCGCTGAAATCTAAAACAAAAATGTAAAGCTTTAAAGGTTTCTAAAGGTTTCTCTTTACCTTGATGATCCAATAGGGTCATTATGCTGTCTCTGTGGGTGTGACCGTAGAAGTGCCCAGCAACCACATCGCTGTACTTGCGAAAGATCTCCACGAGTCTTTCATTGTAGGCTTCTCTCATAGCGGTTGTCCCAAGGGCATAGGGCAGGTAACCAATGGGGACGTGAGCTATAATGTAAGCCTACAAAGAAAAATTAATTTCTTATAGATATACTACATTTTCTCGCAAGGTTTTAACTCCAAAATAACCAAACTGAATTACATACACAGATTATATCCTCATATTTGTCCGTTTTAATATTAAATGACGAAACAACGCTCTACTCAAACAATGATGTTTTACAGATGTGCTAATGTGTGAAAATACGGATACCAAAATGAAACTATGCTCGTTTCATTTCCTCTTGAGCTAAAACCTCTCTAAGCATCGTTATGAATTTGATTTCTTCTTTTGAAAATATAAAAATCAGTGCCAGGCCCCACCGTGGTTAGATTACCTTCTCGTCACTCTGCCGACATGTTTTCAGGGTGTCTTCCAGCCATTCAAACTGTCCAGCCGGGTCGGTCATGTTCACAGTCACTTTGTTAGGGCTGTAGTACAGATTTGTGTTCAGGCTCACTAGCCGCAAATTCGGACGCATCACTTGCGAATAGAACCCGCCTTCACATGAAACGAGGGGAAGGAATAAAAATCAGGGTGATGGGGGGAACTGCGAGTGGCCTTTCATTCACAGCAGGCTCACAATAAAAATAAAAAAATGTATTAGATAATAGCAAATTATTGGATACTTATACTACGCACCCGTATAATGCTTAAAACCTACCAGAAATGCATTAAGAAGTCTGAACTTTTCCCGCTAATTCTCTCACTAATGTTCTGTACTTGCAGACCTGCAGGTGTTTTACCTTTTCTCAGCGTTGTGAGGGCTTCTGGTTGTAACCAGGGCTCCCACAGTTTAGTGACAGCCTGGTATATGTCGTTAGTGGCTATTGGAAGTTGATCCTGAAGAAAATGAAATAAATAAATTTAAAAAGAAAAAAAAAAAACAGGCCCAGTATTTGAATAGACAACAACAGCACTATACTAAACAGAGCTCTTAGAGGTCGATAACAGGGCTTATTTAGTTAAATTCAATGACCAGATAAAGAATCCGTTTATAGTTTTAATGAATTTCCAAAGTATTATAAGTCCTATGTTAGCAATGTCACCTGAAGACATCCCTTTACCTAAAGAAAGATTCAGATAAACAGTTTGAAAATAAGGTACCGTTTCCAAATCAATTTGCACAAGAGTTTAAAGGCCAAAATGCAGAAACAGCAGCTTTTCTAGGCGGCACTTGTAGTGCCATTGAATTTTGTTTATACGTCAATCACTCTGTGCAAGTGCACATTTGTTGAGCTGTGACTATTCGTTTTCTATCATTACATTTTCATGTTGATTGCTCTACGTCTCTAGACTGGCAGTCTAGTAACAGAACAATTAAAGTGTGGGTAAATAATTGAAGTTTAAACAGTCATTATCATTTTCAGTGAAAAGGAGTTTTCCTCCGGTCGTGTTTGTTGCAGTCAATAGCAGAAAAAAAGCACGCGATTAGCTAAATGAACCAAAATATTTGGGCACAGGCAATCCAAAAAGGATCATTTGAAATTGAAACAACAATAAAAAAAGATGACTCGTTTCCAAAACGGAACAGAAGTTAATGAAACGACACGCTCTGAAGGATCCCTGGTAAAATGTTAAATACCTGTGGCCAATAGTCATGGTTCCCAAGAGCAGGGTACACAGGGGTTTCTGGGAAGAACTCCCTGATGGTGTGAGTCATGTTGCTGATGATGCGGACCACCATGTCCGTCGACAGCTCCTCCTCTGGAACATGTGGGGGGCTGTCTCTGAAAATGAAAAAAATTTGTTTAAAAATCTATAAATAAAGCAAACAATTTCATATTTCTATGCCCAAAAATCCCCCCCGCCCCATCTGTTGCGTGGCAAAGGTAATCTTTGTTTAGAACATTACATCTCAAAACTTTAATTCTGCCCAAGAAGCAAAAGGCATGCCAACATATCTGAAGCTTAACCGATTAACAACCTATTAAGCGTGCATTCACTAGCTCAACAGGCCCAGAACTGTAAGACTACAAATAGTTTGTGTCTTTTTTAGCTTCCTTTCAAATATTTGAGTAAAACTGCAGAAACTAATTTCAGCTTTTTGTGGGTTAAGAATCACATAGATACACGAGGAAATAGAAAAAAAAGCCTCTAGTTCAAACTAGTTCTTGGGAATTGTTGTGCAAATGTCAACATGATATCATGTGTTTTTTTAGTTGGCCGCATGCTGAGAGCAGAATACATTCTCAGTTAATGGACAACAGTCAATAACAAGTTCATGTTTGACCTACGGTGTATACTGTTTTACTCCGACTTCTCAAGTGTATTTTGTAATACTAAAAAAGAGGAACAATAACAGACAAGTTTACACTACATAACTGTTCTGCCCTATTACCAACCCTGTCCATATGATGAAGTCAGCAACTGGGTCCTTTTCCTTCATGAACTGGAAGGCGGACTGAATGAGCTCATAAGGGGAATCGCACAAGAAATCCCCAAACACGCCAGGGTTCAAAGCAGGGTAACCCTGGGAGGAGAAGCAAACTTTGGTGCGGTCATCTGTGATGTGATAAGTCGGGTCCAGATGCAAATCGGAGATGTGCCAGAACCTGCCTGCGGGGAAAGAAGGCGATAATTAAATTCACATTTCCCATAATGAATAAGAAATTGAAAGCACTGTGACTTCCTGTCATCTTGTTGATAGCTTCTTCGATCTTATATCACATAATACATTACAAATGCATTGCCTGTTTTGTAGAATTTCTGGATTTTATAACTGGATGAACACAAAATATGATGGATGAGGCCGTCATGAGCGCGTAATGGACTGAAACAATGTGGTATTGATTCATACATATAATAATATTTTTTAAAAACTGAATGTGATTATAAATCAGAACCCTTCAGCACACCATTTCCTTTTTCTATTCTCTGGTTTACAATGAAAGTGTTCAGGTACAGTAAACAAAACAGAAAACAGGACTGTAGCAATGGGGATCCCGTGTGAAAGCACGCGAGCAGTGGCTTAGATTTTCTTGGTTTTTGTAAATGTGTGTACCCAGTTTAAATTAATGAAAACATTCCCCTTACAAACTCGATAACAAAGTTAAAAACACATTTAACACATTTTCGGAAATTTTGCACAAGTAGCATACATTCCAGTTTTTACGCGTAGTAAATTCTTAATTCGTAAAACAGAAGGCCTAAAATTCAGTTCTTCCTGCTCCACCTGTCTGATCGGCATTAGCTGACATGGGACGGCGATGCATTGAACCACTCTTTTCAAATGTAGTGCACTTAACAATATATCGTTTGTAGTGCAGTAACTCACCTGAATTTGGAACTTGAATGATTTGCGGGCGATTCTCGATCGGGGCAGTTGAAACCAACAGATGACCGCGGAGTCCAAACAAGCAGAAGTACAAAACTAGCTCGGGTCCCATAGTCACCACTAGTAAATTACTTTTTAACATTTATATGAATGGAGTCTAAAAGCTGTCGTGTCATGTGATACAAACAGGAAGCATATGTAGTCACGTGGCTGCATTGTAGCCACTCCGCAAGAACTGTGGATACCGAGAAGAGCTCAGCAATACTTCCCTTACCCTAGGCTAAATGAGTTTATTTGTGTAGTAAGTGGACGCTTTAAACAGTATACACTTGACGTTACACTTCAGAAAGAGGTCGAGGGCATCTTTGGCAACATAATGATATGTTGTGGTTTATGGTCCCCTGCAGTTGTTACACATTCATGCCGAAACATGTATTCAGTGGTTGGGAGTTTCAACGGGCCCTCCATTTACAAAAAAACGGGCACTTTCAATTCAACACTCAAACGTAATTTAAAAAAAGTTGATACAGTGCTCGCCTTAGTTGTAAGCTAGGCTACGGTTCATTAGGCTATATCTTGTGTAAAACAAATAATTATTTTATTTGTGTCCATTTTCTGTTCAGTTGATTAAAAACCACAAACAGTTTTGTTAACACGTCACTGTCTGTCGATAATGGAAAAAAGCCCTCCTCTATTGTTATGCCCATCGTTAATTTGCCTCGTACTATAGTAGTCTACGATAATCGTTAAGCGTTTTATTTTGAAGTGGATTCGTATTACAGACAATGGGAAAGGTATAGCCTAATTATATCAAATTCTATTATCTAAATGTACACCTATTTGGACGCACGCACGCACGCACGCACGCACGCACGCACGCACGCACGCACACACACACACACACACACACACACACACACACACACACACACACACACACACACACACACACACACACACAGGGGCCATTTTCAATGTCTCAGTCTAAAGGACCCGTCTCAGTCTAGGCCTTATTAAGTTTGTAGGTGTGTGTGTTGTGTGCATTAAAGTTTCTAACGGTCTGCAATATTATGGTTATTATTATTGTTGTTGGTGTTGTTGTGTACACGCAGTGGAATTATTTACATTTAATTATTTTTAATTAGCAGTGTTTATGAATAAAACAGCTAATTATATATATATATATATATATATATATATATATCCCAGCATGGCCAAAAAACACGCACACATGCGATGAATGAAAACATCAAGTCAATTCATTCAGGTCATTTATTTTAGTTTCCTTTGCACATTTGTTCACATCATGATTCAGTATGAAAAGATTGAAGTCATTTGTATAAAAGTTTTTAAAAATCAGCTTGTGTCATAAAACGTTTGGGCGAATGAAGTGCAAATATATGCGTAGGCTACAGTAGAAAAAAAATCGCCCGTAGTCCAGTAAACAGGACTGAGAAGATTGGGTGACACACACAGGGGTTCATTCAGATTTTATGCCTTCTCGTAGGTGCGCACAGCCAAGACGTCATCGAACGAAAGTTTCTGTGGAAAAAAAATATATAATAGTAAGGCTACATGTTGAGTCATATGTGTAGTAACCTATAGGCCTACATATAATGACTCTGCATTTTACGTATTCTTTATCACTAACAAGTGTAGGAAAAGCAAGCACAAACACAAGTGTAATACAATGCAAGGCAAACAGGATGGGCTATGCACTGAAACAAGTCTCCGTGTTGGGTCAGTTACGGTAATGCTTCGGGTAAACTGCATAGCCTGCATTTTGAATGAATTTAATCCTGGGACGATTATAGGTAGGCTATACATGTTGAGGCATAAAAAATCCAGCAATTTTTTAACTTGCAAACCTCTTATGATTCCACAGATACTATTATATGAGAATCATTGCGGGGATGATTATTTCTCATCTCTGTGTGACTTACCATGACCAGTTTACCGTCCTGGATCTCTCGGACGAACTTCGTCTCCTTGCCTTCCCACTTTTGCACGTGCACCAACTTGTCTCCGTCCACGCTCACGACAGACTACAATTCACAAAATGCATAGGACTGAGTCACTAAAAAAAGATACACAAGTTGCGCCCCTTTGTAACTGCAGGCTACACAGTAAAATGTTCAGTGATCATTCAAGGGAGAATACTAACAACGCACAGGAGGCAACAAGGTATAATGTCCCATATCCGAGTAAAATGCGGACAACACATAACCCAAAATATTATACATGGAACTTTAAAATCACTCTTCTTATGTTTTCTCGAGACAAAAGGGGGGGACAATCCATATATGCTGTAGCCTACGTTGTGTATTTTTTGCGCTTTTGCATAGTTTTCAAAATGTTTTATAGGTAGGCTATTTCCCTGTGCAGGAATAAAAACAAACTGTATATAAATGCGTCTGTTTTCGTGTACTACATTTCTATATCACCCTACTCGGAGTAGCCTATATCGCATCCAATTCAGAAATCCACTTACTTTGCAGTTTCTATCATCGGCAGTACTTTCGTCGAACTCCTCCCCCAGTTTGAAGGATATTTCAGTGTTCTTGAACGTACTCTGTGTTTTCACAAACACTTTGTCTCCGTCCTGGCCGATGATCACCGTCGGTTTCGTGACATTGCCAACTTGCCTTGTTGCAAAACCGACTCCTGCAGGAAGATAATATAAAAACAGCAGTAAGTTATAGCGCACGCCAATGCACACAGGTATGTAGTGCTGCAGTTTTTCGAGATCCCCTCTGAGGATGGATTGACCCGCTAGCCACCGGTAACTATTCTGCTTTTGTACTTGTAGGTTGTAGTCCCGCTGCGTGGAATAGGGTAGGTCGTCCATGAGAGATTAAGGTGTACTAAGTGTACACATGTTTAAATATTTATTTAACTCACCTATAGCTTTCATGTAATCATCAAAATTTTGGCTGTCTACCAACTTCCAGGTGCCACAAAATGCATCAACCATCTTGAAAAGTTAAAAGAGCTGTAAAGGAGATAACGGAGAATAAAAAAAGTAGATGTTCAGAAAGCTGCTGCCTCTTTCTGTGGGGTCCCTGTGCATTTAAAGTAGTTCTAAATGTAATATTAATACCCAAGTGAGGGGGCGGAGACAATGGCAAGAAAGTGACTGCGCATCCTCATTGGCTGTTTGGGGGAAATCTGTGACTCTTGATTGGTCTAGATGGACCACCAGTCGTGCTCTGGTCATTTCTGCAGTTTTACATCTATTGTATTGGGCTTTAGGCTTTGATTGGATTCTGCTCTACCAAGAGCGCCAGTGTATAGATATTTTTCTGCCATTAAGTTATCGCAGATATATATTTTAAAGCTGTGCCTTCACCTCTGCACTTGTACTGTGCATAAAATTACACTTTGTCATTTACTGATATGCCTACATTGAACTGAACACTGCTGTCTTCCAAGACTCAGAACAACATGATAGGGGTTATGCTAGTCTTTCTGACTGGTATAACAATAACAACAACCGCCATCATCACCCGCAAAATCATAATATGCGAAGTAGGAACTCAGTTGCTTACCTCAGACCTGTAACTTGTCCTGCGGCTACAAGATACAGATGGGTGACAAATTAAAGGAAAAACTAACATAAAGTTTCTTAGTAAGGTGCTGGGCACCCTGAGTCGCCAGAACAGCTTCAGTGCGCCTTGGCATAGATTCTACCTCTATTCTAGGATAGATTCTAGTCTCTGGAACTCTAATGGAGGGATGGAACACCATTCTTCCAAAAGATATTCCCTCATTTGGTGTTTTGACGATGGTGGTGGAGAGCGCTAACACGTCGGTCCAAAATCTCCCATCGGTGTTCAATTGGGTTGAGATCTGGTGCCTGCAAAGGTCATAGCATACGATGCATTGCATCATTTTCATACTGATCAAACCATTCAGTGACCCCCCGTGCCCTGTGGATGGGGGCATTGTCATCCTGGAAGAGACCACTCCCATCTAAAGGATAAAGGTGATCGCTCAGAATAACTTTGTATTGATTTGCAGTGACCCTTCCCTCTAAGGGGACAAGTGTATGCAAATCATGCCAGGAAAATGCCCCCCCCCCCCACACAGCATAACAGAGTCACCAGACCCCCTCACTGTAGGGTTTTTTCCTTTAATTTGTCACCTGTCTGTATATGTAAACACTGAAATTAATTTAAAGCTAGTTCTATATAGATAGATAGATGGATGGATGGATGGATGACAGATAGATGGATAGATAGATAGATAAGGTGCAGTTGTTTACATTATTGTTGACATTATTGCACTGCAGAGTAAATTTTTTTGCCATACTCAATGACAATTCTTTTGGGTGTTGAACTTGGTGCTTTGTCATAGTCTTGCTGTGGCCATAATGTCAGGGCTAATCACCCATTTTCTTGAAAGAAGCCACTTGGGGTTCAGTTCTGTCGCTGGATTCAATCAGAATGATGAGATTATTGAAGCACGAGCTACAGCTTGAATGGGGATTTGACACTCATTGTATGATCATCCGATTGACTGATCACGGAGGACAATGTGTGGCTTGGACTTCGGGTTTGACATATCCGATATTGTCACGTGAGTTTAGGCTCACCTACCATTTCACGTGGTCGATATATAATGGTACGGTTGATGTAGATAAGCATTGCAAGCTCACAATAACCAATAAGCTATTTATAAAAAATATTTCACAACATGATAAATGTTTTGACCTTTGCTGCATGGGTCTTCGTCAGGATGACAGGTGATGTAAAAGCCCACATAAAGCCGAGCATTTATTTAAAAAATGCAAGAAAAAATGCCGAGTTAAACGAGCAAGAAAGACATTGGCTAGTGTATGTTAGGAATCATGCATTTTGTGGCTATCCTCTGTGTGCATTCCTCGGCTTTGCTAGAATTTTCTGCATTTTTCTTGAGCATAACAGGTTTCCAGGCCTGTGGGTTAACTATAAAAAAGCACACACCTGAAAAGTAACAGGTGCATAGGACAAAAAAAACTGAAGTTAATGAAAGGGACTCCTGCCCACTATGAGATACGTTGCAAAAGACGTTTGAACGAGTTCAGCGTTTCGGTCACACGGACGAACCGAAACGTCGTGCTCACCAAATGTCGTTTGCAAGTATCTCATAGGGTGCAGACGTCCCTCTCATCCAGGCCCGTGAGTTGACAAATATGTCAGAGCAGTGTCTGCCCAAGCCCTTTACCCTCCTTGGCATGCAAAAGCTATATATGAATCTGAGGTCAGCACCTTCAGCCACGGTTTATTATCAACCTCAATTCAGTCTGGTGATGGCACACTGGCACACTGGAAAAAAAAAACATGCAACATTTTTTTTCACTTTGTGTCTTTTTAAAAACTATTCAATTTAATGTCACCGAACAATTTTACAACAATTTTAAGTGCATCTTCCGGTTTGCCAAGTCAGTACCCAGGAAGCTGCTTTAAAGTTTGCACGAGCCATTCCCGTAAGATTGTGCAAATAATCACAATGCAAAGAAGTCAAAACAGTTCTCACTCCCCTTGTTGGGAATATCTACGTGCAGTTTCATATTAGTGTTTGTGATAATTCACGTAATAAAACATTTACATTATCCAATAAACAATGAGATTGTTGTGTGCTTTCCTTTGTATGTGGCCCGTATTGTGTTGCGCATGTTTAATAGAGATTTATTGTAAAGGATGTCGAGTATTATCCTGCTCAATGTTATATTTAGGTTGTGCATTTAGTCATAGGAGAGACCTGTCTCCAGGTCTTTTAATAAAACCGACTTACTGGCGTTGATTTTATTAAAGGTAAAGTAATAACATTAATTATAATCTAGGTATAATGTACATTTTTGTCATTGACTATGTAGGCTATAGCATTTGAATTACAACAAGGTAGTGGGGACAAAAAGTCTACCAACAAGAACTGATTGTTTTCATTATTTATCAAGGGCTAATAAAATGATGATACTCTTTTATACATCTTATTCAAAAATACATAATTTTTTTAAGAATAGAAGTAAAAAAGTAAAAAGTGTGTAGGTATTCATAATGTAAGAGCACTAGCATCAGCGACATTGACGGGTAGAATGGCAGATTAATTCAACTAATAGATGGAATTAGTTAGTTAATTGCCCAGATATTTGCACATTGAGCTTTAGGAACACTCTTTTGTTGAATTAAATAAAGCGTGTCTCAACGAATAGAAAAACACTTACCTTATGGTGGGCGAACCAGATATTCAAATAGCTTCCCATGTCATACCAGTATTTTGGAAATGTGTTCAAATTTTGGTTTGTAACTGTTCGCAATAATGCATTCTTGAATAGGGAGTGTAATTGGAGTATGATAATTGTGGTATTCCTTGATAAATAATGAAAACAACCAGGACTTGGTAGTGTCCTCACACTTTTGGTCCCCACTGTATAAGTATTGTTTCAGGATTGTTTATTAATGTTGTGTACAAGCTTGAAACCAAGAGGAAAAATGTTTGCTCTAACTCTTGTTGAAATATGTGCTGCCCTCTGCTGGTCAAAACACTTAACGCTATCAAGATAAAAAGCTCTGCTGGTCAAAATAGTGAATACACTAAGGCAAAAAAGAGGCACACAGACTTAAAGAAAAGTACAGGATTTATTTATTTTTTTACACCCGGTATTTCATGTGTACCTTACAATAGACAATGTCATTCTAGTAACAGCATGGCCAAGTTAACAACCAGAGGAAATCTGCTTTATTACAGCGACATACTGTAAAAAGTAATTAGATACAACAATAAAAAAATAAAAATAAATTAAATCCAGAAAATCCGTTCCATCCTATTTGTTTAATGTTCGTTCATAACCATAATATGAGCCACGATCCACTGACAAATTCAATTGTAAATTGGATGGTCCTTTATCTTTTCTTCTTATATGACGATGGCAAACTAAGGTCGACCCAATAGTCACGGACTGAATTTCACAGAGTTAGATCTGACAAGCATTGACAACACAGCGGCACATGGAGCACAACCTTTTATTAGAGTTGACGGACCCTAAAGTGATTCCTTCAGTTGCAAACAGGATGTAAACACACTATACAAGTACTGGAAAGAAACTACCATATACTTTTAACAACTCGCTGTTAGTAATAATTAATCATGGGCATTGGACAGTATAAAACGCACAAGGTAGAGATCTTATTAAAGCACAAAGATTAACCACAAGTATAAGGTAAAAAAAAAAAAACGTATTCACGTCACCAAATGGAATGTTTATACCCTTGTTGTGCAAAAATAGTCATTGGTGCAACCCCAAGTTGACATTCTGTGAAAATGCTTTTTTCGTTGCAACACCTGTCAAATGGGAGAAGGCAACACCTGTCGCACAGAGGGCGGCCATTTTATCCCCTACAGAAAGAATGCTGCGTTCCCACGCATGCTGCAGCCCTGGCGCCGGTCTCTTGGTCGGTCTGTGGCGCATTGTAATGAGAGGATCAGAACGGCGGGTCGGAGCGGTCTCGGAGCTACCTCTATCCCATGTTTTATTAGCCGTGGGTTGATTGACGCCCTGCAGCGTAATTGTAACGATAAAAAAATAAAAAAAACGAAACTAATTCTGCTCTGCTGCGAAGGCCCTCCCGTTGTCCACAGATCGGTTTCGGCTGCAGGTGTTGGCGATGTTGCATAGCGCTGCACGTGAAGGTTACAGTTGTCTGGTCAATGAGATTTTTTTGGGGGGGGGTGTGGGTGGGTGGGGGAGGGGCTGAGGGGTGAGGAGATTCATGAGTCTCTTTTTCGGGTGGGGGTCACAGGTCGCCAGGCGCCCCCGGGGCATTACGTTCCCTCCGCCTTCTCCTTGTCATCCGAGCTTCCGGAAGCCTCCGCCGCTGACCCCTCTCCACCCTGCTCGCTGTCATCTGCAGAGACCAGAGATACAATTCTGCCTTTTCCCCACCAACAGTCAAATGTATTATTATTATTATTACTATTATTGTGTATAATCATAACAACAATAATAATACATTTATAATAATAATAATAATAAAGTCATAATAATAAATGTTTTTTGTATAACACATTCCTAAAGCCCTAAAGGACACTTCTAATGAGTCATATGAATAAAACAAACAAACGGTGAAATACAGTAAAATGACATTCAGAGAACATGAGCTGTGTGTGTATATAGAAAAACCAAAACGGCAATAGCAAAAAAAATAAAAATAAAAAATAATAATAATAACATGGACCTACTGCTCAGCTTATATCTGCGTCTAGTCTCTGAAATGACACGCCTTGCTGCATCAATATTTACAGCGCAATGCGTCCTGTTTTGGCAAGGCTCTTCAGGGGACCACAGCTGCCAGCACGAACTCTTCCGGGAATCGCTGATCTCATGATCGAGTAATCAAACACTCCGCTGTTTGGTCCGGCGCCAAGGTGTGAAAACGCCCCGTGAAACGAAAGTGGCGAGCCCCGTGTGTGTATTGCGCCAGCAATGAAATACTGCTGCCCCAGTAATAGGTGAGATTCTGAACGCTGGGACGAACGGCCCATTGGGCCGGGAGCTACTGCGACCGATTTAAACAACATGTTGTTGGGCGGCCACTTTCTGTGGAATTCTGTGCGGCACACCTGTGCGATTCCCCCGTCAAATCACAGAATCGCAACAGCGTGATGTTTCTCTTGTCCATCAACGTCACGTGAAGAGGGACATAGAGACGGGATTACTCAGGTGTCACTGTGCGCCACCCGGTGGGTAACTAGTTGCCTTGCAGGGGTCGCTCACGGAGTGTGGATGTGGACGCAAGAACAGGACTGCTGACCAGGGTGTGAAATTGGCTGCAGCCACCAGCCAAATGCTGGTAAAATTTTCATCGTGGTTGGTAAGATTGACTACTCTAGCAGCCACTTTGGCCAGTAACCAACCAGGTTGTGTTATATTGTAAAAGGTAATGTGGCTGGTAAAATGTTGAAAATGGCTTGTGATTTTTTAGAATTCACATAAGCTACTCTGGCCAGTGTGTGAAAAAGTTAATTTTATACCCTGCTGTTGACTGTGCAGGAGGTAAAATCCCACACCCGATGCTCCTGTCCTCCAGCCCAGCGGCGTGAATCACACACATGGCCCCGATCCTTGTTTGTTATAAAATGATACGGGGTCGTTTTCTGAAGAGAGCAGTTCATTAGCTGTTCTGTATTCTGTTTTATACGGCGCTGCCTTGGTTCCTTCGAATGCCTCCACAAACTTTAAAGTTCAAATGAATCGGAACAAAGATTTATCTGGCAGCTGCTTTAAATGCTGTGTCTATCTAGCAACGTTTATAGTTTTCCACAGAACAAATGGCCTGCGGTATAAAAACTTTGTGACGGCGTTTGCACTTGCCAAAATTTGTGCCAAACTCACACTGAAGTGATTCAGTCCCGTGGAGTCATTAAAACTGGACTGAGCTAATGCAGCCAAAGCAATTAGACTTCCACACTCCTTCATTCGGTTGGAATTAACCAATCGCTAATGAAGCAGTTTATTCCGATTGTCTAATGCTTACAAGAACTCCACCGTGTCCATCTTTCCTGGACGCTCCACTGCGCAGCTTTGACATAAAAAACGCTTAAGTTATATGTGCACTTTCTCCTCATTTCAGAATGTACAGGACCTGCTGAATAAGTCTTTGGGACTCCTGCAATGTTTCTTCTCCCTGTCAAATCGGAGCTATATTTACCACCGACGGTCAGCTGGGCCAGTTTGTCCGGAAGGTCAGCCGTCCCAGCGCCAGCGTTGGACCCTAGAATATCTGGAAGGGCGTTTCGCCGGCCGGTCCTCCCCGTCGCTGCGAAATCAGTGACAACAGGCTCCACATCAGTCATCGCTGGGTCCTCTCCTCATAGCATCATCTGAAAGAGATCGCCGCTTTCTATTACGTGCTGGCATCATGACGGACTGACACCTGTAACTTGTAGTTATTTAAATAAATCTGACGAATAAGAACCATGATTACACAATGGAATTTGATGAAAAAATGCTTGGGTAAGCAAATATATTTAAAAAAGGGGTTGGTCCAGGAACCTTTATGGAGTTTCATAATCAGAAGTGACATAGTCAGATTTATACTGTATAAAGTTATTTTCCCAAGTTGTTTTGTACGCGGTTGTACTCTAAAAATGACAATGACATTTCTGACAGACACAAAAAGCAACCGGATACAAATAAGTATTAACAAAAAAGTATCAGGCATGATTTCAGGAATCAAATCCTTAATACCCCTATGGAAAAAAATATGCTGCAGTATATTGTAAATATATCAAAATTATCTTCACAATATATTTCAAATATACTGCAGTATATTACATTTCCATAAGGGTACACACCCAAGCACTTCCTATGTCACGTCTAGGATTTCGAAAAACATAATAAAAAGAATAGCAACCCGACTCTGTAAACCCAGACCCAATATAACTTCTTTCCACACATTTCCACAAGGCACACATTTTCTTTTCCAGACTCCATAACACCCGTGATACATTTCACAGTATTTCTTATAGTACTCTTTTGGGGTTACAAGTCACTCCAATACAAATCGATCACGGTGAAAAATATAAATGACCTTTGTTATAATGACCCTGGGATGAAGGATATTTTACTGAGTGTGAGAGAGACATTTTTCATGCGCTCGCAGTAATCGATACACCATGTCAGGTACGGCTATGGTCTATTATGCGACTAAGCTGGAGAAGTTTGTTCTATGTATTCTCCGGTGTCCCCTTTACTGAAAATGTTATTCAATTAGAGTGCGCCCTTTGCACCGTGAAATGCAAATGTCAATTAAATGGATTTTACTTCACCGATGTAGAAATAACTTTATTGTTATACTTGCTGTTTATCAGATCGTTTGGCCAGCAGAGGGCTCCTTTTTCCTGTGATTAAAAAGGACAATAGAATGATGCCAATTGTGATCTAAAAAATATACACTACTCACAAAAAGTTAGGGATATTTGGCTTTCGGGTGAAATTTATGGAAAATGTAAGTTCACGCTACAGTGATATTATACGTATCATGAAAGTAGGGCATTTAAGTAGAAGCATGCAATGGTGATTTCCTCATCTCAAACAATTTATTGAAACAAAAGCCAACAACAGTGGTGGGTATACCACAACAAAAATGTCAATGTCTCAATAACTTGTCATGTGCCCTTGAGCATCAATTACAGCTTGACAACGACGTCTCATGCTGTTCACAAGTCGACTTATTGTCTGCTGAGGCATGGCATCCCACTCTTCTTGAAGGGCGGCCCTCAGGTCATTGAGGTTCTGGGGTACAGAGTTACGAGCCTCTACACGGTGAGTCAGCTGATCCCATAGGTTTTCTATGGGATTCAGGTCTGGAGAAAGTGCAGGCCACTCCATTTAAGGTACCCCAGTCTCCAGCAGCCTTTCCCTAATGATGCGACCTCGATGAGCTGGAGCATTGTCGTCCATGAAGATGAAATTAGGCCTGTGTTGTTCATGCAGGGGCACAATGACTGGATTAATGATGTTATTCAGGTAGTATGGGCTTGTCACTGTACCATTCACAAAGTGTAGGGCAGTTCTGTATTGACTAGACACACCTGCCCACACTGTAACACTGCCACCACCAAAGGGTCGTCTGGTGACAACAGTGGCTGATGCATAGCGCTCTCCTTGACGTCTCCAACATCGTTGGCGGCCATCATTTCTGCTCAACGTGAATCGACTTTCATCAGAGAACAGCACTGAGGCCCACTGGTCCCTCGTCCAGCGTAAATGCTCCCTGGCCCATGCAAGACGATGACGCCTGTGCCTGGTGGTGTGGTCAGGTACCCTTGCAGGTCGTCTAGCACGCAGACCACGCTGATGTAAACGGTTTCGAATGGTCTGACGTGACACTTGGGTGCCTCTCACCTCCCTTAAATGTGCCTGGAGTTGAGTGGCATTCATCATCCGGTTCCGCAGGGCACTGTTCACAATGAAGCGGTCATCAGTGTGGGATGTGGCCAAAGGACGTCCACTTCTATGCCTTTCTGTGACTCTTCCAGTCTCTCTGTATCTCTGTTGCAACCTGCTGATGACACTCTGTGACACTCTAAGCTCAGTGGCCACTTCCCTCTGAGAACATCCTGTTTGAAGCCTCGCAATGGCGAGGTACTGTTGATCAATTGTTAGGTGTCGTCTTGGTCTCATGATGTCAAAATGTGAACAGCATGATGAAGAGGACTGTTTAAATACCAATTCTAATTGAACCAGGAAATTTATTAGTCGATTCATGGATCAAACACCTGTTGTGAATTTTGCCGTTCAGCTCCTTGTTAGAGAACAGCAAGTTGTGCAAAAAGTACTGAAACATTGAATAGTTGGACATGTGCATTCAAAAGTTTAGAGAAGGTCAAATTAATTTCACCTGTAAAGGTTATAGTGCATTTTAGGTTCATCCTGAAATTTCACCCGAAAGCCGAATATCCCTAACTTTTTGTGAGTAGTGTATATCGATGTGTCACCCGCGCGCTACTCCCCGGAAATCGATGTTGCGCATTCGTTGTTACGCGTTCGCCGTTTTCATAAAGTCTTTTCTTCGCTTTCCATTTCTTATAAATTAAGATTTCTTTCTTGGCATGAATTGCGTGGCTGTGTTCAATGTCAAAGCACTCTCACAACTGAGTAATCAATAAACGGCACGTAGAACGGTATGCATTGTAATGTAGTATTGATGCAACGAGGGAAAAGAGAAATCTCTTTCGCTGTCACAGCAGCTGCAGTTTTCTGACTCATCCCTCGTTCATAACCCTGGTAGTACAATACATGAGAACCAATAGAAATATCAGGGCTTTACTTTGACCATATGTGCCAAAGAAGGACACCTGCAATCATAGAGGACTGCAGTCCTGGTCATCTTTTATTGTACTTCAGCGTTTATTTGTCTAATTGGAGTCAAAATTTCAAAAGGAAAGTCACCTCAGCTGGCGTATGAGATTCAGATGGAGACATTCTGAAACCTGCAGGACTCTGGCCTACTCAAACTGGTATCGCTTATTCCTGTGTGTTAGGTACTCTATGCTAAGCGCTGCCAGGGCAGGCTCTGGCAGTGGTGTGTAATTGATAGCATTCATATTTCTACCAAGTGAGCTCTATTTCACTTGTAAGCTGACTGATTTAGGGGAACATCCATGACATATTTACAGCATGTTACGGTTAAATATATCATGTTTTCAGATATACCCGATTCATGATAATAACAAGCACAGATTTTTAGCTGTCAAAGGTACGCGTGACATGTCGTTTTATTTTTGTCCTTAAAACAGTTCAGCAGACCCACAATTCTCCCCATGAGGAAATATACTTTTGAGTGTTCCCTCAGATGGATTATACCTGGCAGTGGATAAAGTGGGGTTTCACTGACAGATAGATGTGGATAAGTAATGTGTGGTTTCAGCAGAGTACTCCATAAATATGTGCCTTCACAATATACAATAGCAGTCTTGCAACTGCACACAGAGCACACATTGACCTCCTTATCAAGTTAGCTAGACAGGGTCTATCTGGACTTCTAATCCCCCCCCCCCCCCTTACCAGGTGTCCCCCCTGGGATCAGCGCTTGGTCCCTTTCTGCTCTCCCTTTACAGTCACTTTGATTTGTTATTTCGGCTCATGTTTTTTCTACCACCGTTATTCTAATCACACTATTTTTCTCCAACTTCTCTTATCTGGACCAATATGTGCTATACAGCTATGGCACTTGTCAGTCCCTCAGGATGAGTGCAAATAGCTAAATAAATTAATATTATCCCCTGGCCCTGTCACATATCTTGCTATCTAAAATTCCCTTTATAGAGCTTCCCTATTTTATCCTTTATATCAGCCAGCAGGACCAGCAAGTGATAAAAAATCATCTATTTTTTCACTGTTCGAAAGCCCTTCTGTAGCAGAAGGCTTTGAGGATAGCTTTAGTTCTGCTTAACATGTCTGCAAGAGTTTATTTTAATATATATTATATATATATATATACACCGATATACACCGATCAGCCACAACATTAAAACCACTGACATGTGAAGTGAATAAAATTGATTATCTCGTTGTTATTTTGGTTCTGTACTCTAGCACTTTGAGTTTGAAAAGATACAATGACAATGAGGTTGAAGTGCAGACTGACTGTCAGCTTTAATTTGAGGGTATTTTCATCCAAATCGGATGAACCATTTAGAAATTATAGAACCTTTTGTACATAGCCCCCCCCCCCCCCCCTCCCATTTTTGGGCATCAAAAATATTGGACAATTTAACATAATGTACAATAAAGTAATCATTTTTTTTATATTTGGTTGCATATCCTTTGCGTGCCATGACTTCCTGATGTCTGTGACCCAATAATATCAAAAGACTCTTGATATCTTACTTTCTGGTACTCCTACAAGTGATACTATAACCTCTCTGCATTTGAATGGATCTCTATGGGAATTGGGGGTGGGACTAGATTTAGCTGTAAATTGCACTGTAACAGTATGGAACACATGGTTGGCTAAATGGCTCTAAGTCATCAAGGGTCTGACGTATCAAACAAGCCTTAAACCATCACTCTGCTGCCAGAAATATAGTAGATATGGATGGATAACTTGAAGGGTTTCTTCTCCTGACTTATTTTACTATAGAGTTCAATAGGAAAGGAGAAACAACCCTGTATGAACAACAAAACTGTCCGATATGGATGAAAATACCCTCAAATTAAAGCTGAGAGTCAGTCTGCACTTCAACCTCATTGTCATTGTATCCTTTCAAACTCAAAGTGCTAGAGTACAGAACCAAAATAACGAGATAATCAATGTTATTCACTTCACCGATCAGTAGTTTTAATGTTGTGGCTGATTGGTGTATATATATGTATATATATATATGTATATATATGTAGAAGACTACACATATTATTTCATATAAAATACATACAATATGCATTACGCAGTTACCATCATCGATTCTAAGTTGCTGCACTGAGTTTTCCTTCTTTTCACCATGAATCCATCTTGGCTTCTTCTCTCATGTGAAATAAATCTATTGGTACACCATCTCACCCATCCCGTTCTTTCTGGAGCCAGCCAAAATTATAATCTTATAATCACTTATTACCTTAAATTATGTCCCTAAGACACAACTACTCCACCCGGGTTCGTTCCCCGTTCCCAATTGTTTTTTTAACATTCACAACTCTGAACTCTATCTAACTGCTCGCTGATTAACTGCACTTCTGCTTCAGCTTGTGTGATATTATCTCAAATCATTCAAATGTTATTTTTAATCAGGATTTTTTTATTTTGCCATCTGTCGGTTACTGCAATTACCTTGTGCATTGCAAGGGCACCTGCTGTGAATTAACCACCCCTTCTCGTCATTTCATTTTCTGAGCTCATTTGTGAAAGATGCAACACGTTCGCTAATGGCGACGCGGGCCGAAGTGTTTTTCCTCCCCGGCGACACACGGGCGCGTTGGAGACGCGGGCGCTTTTTTCACGCTCCCGCTGGGTGCGGAGAATCCTTTGATCGATGGCGCACGGAGGGGTGTTCTGCCGCCGGCGTCGGCCCGAGAGTCCGCAGGTGAGAGAGAGCCGAGAGACGGCAGCTTGTGAGCGTTCGACCGAGCCTCGGTATGCCACCGCTGACAGAAGTGTGGACGCCTTGTGTCCGTGAGTCAGAGCCCGTCTGCACCTCCGCCAGTATTACGTCATTTTACGTGCACGTCCACTTGCCCCCAAGGGCAGTCTGCTTTGAGCCCGTCTAGATTTATAAGTCCAGGTAGGCCTGGATCTCACTAAGATGTGCAGAGGGGAAGTGGGCATGATTCTTCCACAGTACATTTTCTAAAATTTAGTCCTGCGATATGTAGTCTGAAGTCCACAACATAATCTAACGCGGTTTTATATTTTTTGTGTGTGTTACTGAAGAGGAAAACTT